>QXVZ01018583.1:0-10052 GCA_008931825.1 Phallusia fumigata | reverse complement strand
AAGTAAGCAATTATCTGGCGTTATTTAGTCGAATCTAGAAGGTTACAAAATTACCACCGGCTGAAAACGCTTTTTTACTTATAACACTGCCACATAAGATTACCTAACTCATCCATATCAACACAGTATTTAGCGCGCGTATCAATTTATGTTTACTGTACACAACAGCGGCGTTTAACGTGGGCCAAATGCCTTCCCATCTTGGCGCATTTATTAAAATCTCAGCCTATAGTGTTATATATGGGGCGCTTATATCGGGCTCACGCGGCTCGGCTCCGCAAAATTTCCGCTCAAGCCGTTGCACAGACCCTTCCCACGTGTTTTCGACTCAATAGTGTTCGCTATACGACAGCATACAGTGAACGGCGCGCTTTCCTTATGGAAGTATGAATCACCGGGTTGCGAAAAGGCCTCGCGCGTTCATTAAGAAGTCACCAAGCGTTACTCAAGCCACCGTTCCTTCGTCAGCGCCGACTTTGTTCGCCCCGTGACTGTGGCAGCTTGCGCCCGAGCCTTTCTGCGCGGCGAAAATAATTGAAAACTGCCCCCGTTGTAAAGAATTTGACCGTAAAATCAGGCATGCGACGTAACAAAGCGTCAACAACAAGCCACAGCGCTTTACCTTCCATTCAATTTCAGAACTAAATTGGTATGGTAACCATGTATCCAGAATTTGAAACATGAAAAACATGACCTAAATTAAAAAATATTTCGAAAAAACTATTGTCCCCTGTTCAGCATTGGAACAACGATTTTTTATTCTTTGATTCCTATTATTCATAGGGTCGTAAAATCCAAAACAGGTTTTGTGTTCTCAAAGAATTTTAAACAGCGACTGATAAACCAGGAAACACGGACAGGCATCAGAGTAAAGACGCCTCTATAACGGTTTTATTTGCACAGACACTCTTTCCTGTTGCTTTATCTTAATTGCTAGCAAACTAATCAAAATCAGTTTGGTGTTTAANCTACAAAATGGCCGCCCGTGCTTTCCCATTGTGTTGGGAAGACTGAACCAAATTCCAGTGAAATTGGGTCCACGCGTTGCAAGAGGTTCTGCGTAGGTATTAAAAAGTTACGCAAGTACATCTTACTATGCGGGAATATGAGATTTGTTGTGCGTTCGGGCGTGATTTCGAAAAACAACAGCAAACTACTGGAACTATATCGCAAGGGTGAAATTTATTTTGAAGATGAAATCGTGTTTTGTGTTTGCAGGTGTGTAGCATCAAGGTTTTAGCAAGATTCGAAACAACGACCTACTGACTTTCCACGTTCGGAAATTTTGATGAGTTTAAAAAAGTGATAATTAACTGCCTGTTTCAAGCTTCATGTCATTATGCACTTATAATGACAACAGCGATTTTTCAAACGTTTGCATTACAATGTATTCACTATGTACAAACTCTCTGACAGTTATGATTTTTAATTAGTACTTTTTCACATCGGTGTCTTGAGTTTCCAACATAAAAAGCCTTTTCGGCACAAAAATCTTTGCAATCNCCAGGCGTTTTTAACTTCATTTGGCAAAATCGCGGTCTCATATATGTGATTAAATACCTTTTTAGCTCGATTTGCAAACGTTTGCCAATTGAGGCGAAATCAGTTAGTGTGAAACGCAGGTACCGTGAAATAACCTCTAGATTTCTACCATATGTACTAGAACACCAAAGGCAGTAAGAAAAGCAAAACTACAAAAAAAAAATCAACAACTTCACACGTTTCTCACGAAAAAAGGCGGCCGTGAAGTATTTATAGACGGGCAAATTTAAAGACCAAAACGAAAAAAAAATGATTAAAATGTTTGGACTGTGGTCTTACAGAAATTGATAAACCCGTTAACAACGTTGTTTGGTTTTAACGGTAGGTTCCTTAAACAACTTAGCATTACACAAAAGCGTTATGGGCCCAAGAATAATTAAGAAAATTGTGATGTAACAATGTCGATTTTCGCGAACGAAGATGGAGTAAAACTTTTAAGACCGGATGGTTGCTACCTAACCACGCCAATTTACCGTTGCCAGCTGCATTCCACATTTTACGAACTGACGTCAGCAGAAACTGGAAGCCGGTCGAAAATCGAAATCGTTTTTAGTTTTTCCAATTATCTTTGGGTTGCAAAAAGAAGATACAAGTCAGTACTTGTGTGTAGAACAGTTTGTGTAAAATACTGATGATGACAACAGCGTTTGTCGAAATGTAGAAAATGTTTTACACACAAGTACTGGCTTGTATACCAGGAAAAAGGCTTGCAGCGAAACGATTATTACATTCTTCTGCCAATTTCTAACAATTATAAGACTGACTTTTTATAAATCTAAGTCGTTTGTCTGGTTTATCAAATGAATTAGGATTCAGATTTCGCATTTAGCCGAGGGCAGCATAAAAATCTTATTCAAAATAAAATATATTGAAGTTTTTATTCAAATAAAATAGACAAAAAAAGCCTTTTTCCGACATGAAGGGCATCCGTCTGGCAATTGCGCGTTGTAAATTGCTTCAGTCAAATTCAATGAAAAAAAACGAATCAAATTCAAAGATTTTTCCCTTATGTGGCCGACCTATATGAATCTGCTACTTCACTTGTGCATGAACGACTGCTTCGTATCTGCGAGTTGTTTACGTTTAAATATTTAAATCGATATGAAGTCAGGCGAAGGACACTTCGTCCCTGTCGCATCGCGGTCCAGTGGGCGGGAATTGGGAAATGACGACAATCCTCTAGGAAATCGCGCACACCAAGAATCATTATTAGCTGCGTTTTCAATTCCGGTTTTGCATGGCGCGAAGTTGAATGCAGGCGGGGGCAAACGCAGTTAAGTTATTGACCCAAAATCTTATTCGAATAGAATTAGCAATCGTAAGAATAAAAATACTGGCGCAAATAGTAGACAAAAGCGGGATAATTTATAGCAAACCTTTCAGCAACAACTCTTGCCATTATGTAAGTTCGCTTTTGTCAATATTTTAGGCCAACATCATTGTTCTGAAGGTTATGAGCAGATCCATGCAGTGTACCAAGGCAATTACAATATTTCACACAATGATAAAAATCATTTCTTTCTCAACGTTTTGCACGAGTGAGTATTAAAGGTGTGCTTTGTCACCTCGACCACTGTAGCGGAGTTTGGACGGAAAAGTCGTGACTACAAGACGTGTGGCGATGTGTGCATCAAAGTCCAACCAGCAAGCTAGGGTCGAACGACGCCTCTAGCTACAACTCCAACCGTCAGTCGAAAAGCGGCAATTCAACAAAATTATCTCCATCGACGTTCGTGGGACAATTACCTAAACACCACTCTGTGCTTTTCAAAAATTTTTCAGGCATACGGTTTGGGTTAAATTTTCGTTGTTTTACATTTTTATGTAAACAAAATCAAAAGCTTAGAAACAAATTTAGAAACACAAGATACGTCTTGAAGAGTAGCTTAAGCAAAAACACAATTGTCAAAGAACTTATATATAGTGAGAACAATGTATTGCGAACGTTTCGACAATCGCTTTTGTCACCAGCGCAAAATGAAGCTTTAAACCGTGCGTTATACACGCAAATGATTTCTGCTAATTACGTTAGGAAAAAAATCCATGCAAAATTTTTGTGCTTTCATTGTGCAAAATGTGTTCGGACCGTTTATACCCTTTACTGGTATCAATATTATACAACACAAAGTGCTTAATGTTTCGAAAAACTGCACTGAAAATTACCGCAACAATTAAAAACGCACTGCCTACGTAACACATATTTTGCGAGCTAATAAAGTTGCGTGGGTGAACTTGAATTTGGCGGCAAAAAGCGGCGCCACTCCCCATATCTCTGCGTTGTATCAGTTTGAGTGTTGTTTCATAGCACACTGGGAGTTAGCGCCGAATTTCGATCGACATTTTGATATCTTGCCACGAACCAACACAAACAGGCGTACATAAGACTCAACACATGTCTGAAAATTACCATGGCAGATGATTCAATAATTCCCAGAACTATATTTCAACGAACTAGTTACTCAAATATACTTGTTAACAATTTTGCACAGTTTTTGTAACAAATGTTACCAAACTTCAATTTTTTTTGAGTAAATGTTGTCAAGTGGGATTACAGTATTCCGTTGCTTGTAAATTTGAGATGAAGCAAACGACACAATAACACTACTTCTACTTTATGCTCTGTGTCAAATAGTAATAGACTTTGTGTTTGGGAATCGATGTATAACGACGTATTTACTCAATGGCGGTCAAATTGTATTTCATTCAAAAAATGTGAAAAGTAAAAAATCAAAGTAGAAGGTTATGTGTAAAAGCAAAATGGTTTTCAAATGTTTTTTCGAAGCTATCACGAAAAGCGACCGACAGCCATTTTGTGCAGCAAGGGGATATTAATTATGCAAGAACGAGAAAGTCATCTTGACTTACGCCCACCATTTTATAACTGCGCTGTTACTGCCCAACACACTCCAATTAGATGTGATATTCTGTGATTGTCGGGATAATTACGTTGCGCCTCAATAAAGTCACGAAATTGCATCATTTCAAATGATCAAAGTATTTTAAATTTTTTGAAAAATTCGCTATGGAAAACAGTAAAATATTCAAAAAACATCTTTAAGGCGATTTTTTACTATTTTTGGTTAACTGAACGTCTAGTAGCCAAAAAACGCTGGGTCACATGACTAGCATGTGTTGTTCTCTCATTTTTATTCGAAAATTTATTCGGCATTTAAAATTGCGCATGCGCTTTCGCTGAAGGTTGAAAGCATCTAACATCGCCCTGAAGTTGTTTCCAAAATAAATTCGTCCACGTCAAGTTTGCGATATTACTTTGATGATAAGATCACACCGACACTACGCGCTCACCGCCTGCCCTTTTTGTACAGCGGTCTACAGCAGGGTAACCGCTTAGGTTTTAATAAAAAAACGCTGGTTTAAAACTGGTTACGACAAGCCGGTTTCCGTCCAAATAGTAGTTACCAAGTCGTTTGTCCAATAAATATGACAAATTCGGGCTGTTTAATCACTAAACACGGATCTGTTATTAACTCCTATGAAAAGTATATTGACCAAAATATCTTTAAGCGACATGCTTGATGTTATTGCTGAAAAATTTGATGAATAAAGCATGTCGCTTTTGAGCACTGTTTGGGTCAGTACAATTTTAACAAGAAATATGAGCCTAGCTGATAAAATAGCGGCAGTTATTTCGAAATATTCTAATAACTACAATATATATATATTGCATCTATCAAACATCATTTTAAAAATCGCCCTCATACAAAATTTAAAATTACAAAAAACTTTGAGTCGTATTGTTTTCGTGGCCGCTTGGCAACATACTAGACCTTGAACGGCACCCATTCTAGTGTGATAACGCCGTCGTTTGTGGCTATAATCGATATGTCATGCCGCGGCGACGGATGGCAAAACATTAGTAAACAAGTGAGAGGACGTTTTACACCCGACGAGCCGCTTCAAAGTCGTTTTACCTTGGGCGCAGCAAACGACGGACACGACAGAAAGATTATGCAACATGTTAACGGGTCCAACTTGCGTACTTGGATTTGGAAAACTTTATAGCGTTCATGAAACACGTTAAAACACTTGCGGGCGATTTTGTAGGTTGAAAAAAAATTGTAATTTAAATTTACATAAAAAAGTGTTTGACTAAGTAAGTCACATTGTTCACTGTAAAACCCCCCCAAAAAAAACAAATTAAACTANAACAGGTTCTGTGTTCTCAAAGATTTTTAAACAGCGACTGATAAATCAGGAAACACGGACAGGCATTGGAGTAAAGAGGCTTCTATAACGGTTTTATTTGCACAGACACTCTTTCCTGTTGCTTTATCTTAATTGCTAGCAAACTAATCAAAATCAGTTTGGTGTTTAAATTCATATTTTCTAAATGACATTATCAAGTCAGTTTACCAGTATGCTGCCTATGAATTAAAATGCTGCTTATGAAGATATTAATTTTTGATGTTTACACCTAATAGTATCATTGCATTCCAACCTGGATAGCCGCTGGCTCTGTAGTGATAATACGCAGCTTCTCCGCTGACCCCGGGTCCGGAATACATCGTGACGGCATTTGGAGGTCCAACATTCGGCAGAATATCGTTGCTCGGGCCTGGGTGTGCCGACGCCTGGTAGCACATCTGCATTGTCATAATTCAGGCTCTGCGCGGCTTGCAAATTTAACCAAACAAATCACTTAATTCGTCTTGCCTCTCTATAAATATTACACAGCCTGGATAAAGTAGGAGGAATAAAAAATAAACCAGTTCCCCCTCTGCCGGTTTCTTGCACTCACAAGACTGTGTGAAAACAATAAGGTGTTGTTTCTGAGTGTTGACACGTTTTACCCACGCCCAGTCACTTTTTCTGCTGGCTCAAGAAACGTCCAAGCCGCTAATGATAAGTACACAATCCTACGCCAAAGAAAAACACTGGCCAGGCGCCATAATCCTGTCCAACTTTCAGAAAGCGAGACAATGCCACCGCTAATGATGTCATAATTAGCCTTGTTTTTACAAGAGCCGGCACGCGCCAATCACAGCACGTGCTGTAAGCTTGTTTGTTTTTATTCGCCCTCTGCGATTGACTCAATTTCCAAAGGACTCACAAAAGTATCAAGTTTTCAAGCTCAACGCAAATGTACTAAAAAGCGCGCCATTTTTTAAATGGTGTTAAGTTAGCCTAACTTTCGGTCGACTGCAAATGCTCTGAACAGTAATGTCTCGCAAGGTTGTAAACCGACACGACTGCTTCGTGCAAACGCAGATATACTAACTGAGAAATCTCAGTGCGGCAGCCCGCTAAAGTATCTACAACCCGCAAGAAACCGGTTGATCTGTTTTGGTAACCTGATACCTGAAACTGGTCGCTCAATAAAAGTAGCCCACCAGCGTCATCTGGCGGATTGTGTCACAGTAATACAAATGTTCCTAAAAATATTGTAGAACAAAAGTGGCAGTTACCTGCACGACTTAGCGATATAAAAACGAACTTTAAATTAGCTGAGATTGTTCTAAGCCCTTCGTAATTTTCATGGTAGTTCTAAATCGATTTAGTTGAAATTTTTAGCTGGTTTTGACGAATTTATGCAGTTGACATGGGCGCCTGCACGTATGGGTAAGAAGGGGCAGTGGCTTTCACTCTAAAAACCCGAAAATGTACTCCTTTAATTATATATGTTCCATCGAAAAATCTAATGAATAAATAAGTGTCTGAAGTACCGAAATCTATTTGTATGTAATTGAGATAGTTTATGACTGCATATGTAGTGTTTGTTCATTTTATGTTTAAAAGGCAATGCAAACGAAGTCATGTTTCTTTACATTGAATAAAAGTTATGTTGATTAATTTCCAATTAGATTTTATTCCAAAAAGAACGTATGTAATCGTTAACGTTTTTTTATTCTCACAAACATAAACTTATTGAAGTAATTTAGCTCAACTAAAATCGTCTAATGAGTTCAAAAATGTTGGTTAATAACTTCACGTAAGTCAATAAAGCACGTGTGCCATTTGTTTACACTCCATTGTTCATTTGTCACTTTCGGTTGGATTATTACATCTGATTAAACAGGATTATACCGAGGTGCACCAATTGTTTTCTTAATGGAGCAGAATTTACTTCAAGGCAAAAGTTTGCAATGGCGATTAAGGGAGCACTAATCAAGTTAAGTCAAGCTAAATTTTATTCGCATTGGCGCTAAAATTGGTCATTGCTGAACGGTTTCGTAAAACAGTAAGGACACCGAAAAAGGTTATCGAGTCAAGTGTCCTGTTATTTACATAAAGCTTAAAGTTTACTGGATATGTTCTACCGTAGGATCGCAACCACTAATAAATGTTTCATAATCTAAAAAAGAAATTCGAATTTTAATTAAAACTGATCATCCAACAGCATTTAGGTAAGCAATTGTTCAAAACGCTTGCATTAAAACGTATAAGTTATCTAGCAGTTAAGTTTTTAATTAGGCTAATCTTCAAGACCGTATGTTATGTTTCCTAAGAAGTAATTTTAGAGAATTATAACGCCCACTTTCAAAATTCCCAAAAGTCTTGCTGAAAACTTAATTTGTGGCCTTCTGTTGGAAGTCCTGGATAAAAATAGTTCGGTAACCACGCAAGGAAACACCGCAAGACGCAGAGGATTTGCGCATTTCCAACTCGGGCATGAAATAAAGTAAACATTGAAAACGGCGCGCGGTACGATGTGAGGATATTTCTTGACGCCACGCAAAAGCGAACAACGGGGTTGTAAATTCACGTTTACGTATTTTAGGGCCTACATATGTTTTTGTAGTAAACATAACATTATGAAACGTATTACAAAGGTAATGCTGTAGCCTAAATAAACCTAAATACAAACCTTATTAAATGCATTAGGCTTGAAGTAACCAATCTTATAATTTGTGGTACATACATATTTCAAAATATAAAAAGCGCAAGCCAAACAATGCAATAAGTTTTTTTAAATGCTTTCCCACTTCAAATTGCAAAGAAAACCAAGTGATTGACAATACGGTACAGATAACACCATCATGGTTACGAAAAAAATTAAGTTTAACAACAATACAAAATATTGCGAGGGCGCTAATATAATCCCCGAACAAGGCAGCAGCGCTTGGCGAAGGAAAAAGTTCCACACATATGTTTGGCCCATATTTAAAAACAAATCAATAAATGTCGCCTTGATAGATTTCCCCAGGCTGCATTCAACCATGCAAGACACGGCTATTCACCAGGCAATAAATAAATGAATAAATACCTTTTCAAAATAAACGCCCCTGTTTGCATCCCCCCCACACATTCTATCGGATAACAGCTCTATATCTCCCACTAGCGGATAGCACATCAAAGGGCGAGTTAATTCCCGGCTTGGTCTGGTTGCAGGGTTGCCAGTTTGGCCTTTTTACGGCCAAATTTTAGAAGTTTGGCCGAATTTTAACCCCCTTGGCCGAAAAAAATTTGGTTTGGCCAAGAAAAAAAAATTGGCCGAAATTTGGCCGAATTTTTCTTTGATCATTGTGTTTCAAAATTAAGTCAATTATTAGGGTAGTTGTGTCCACATACACACAAATCGCTTCTTATTTTACGTAGTTTTTTTTGGTGTTGCGTTTGCTTAGCTTTCCAAATCCCTACCGTTAGTCGAAACTTGTGTCTAAAGCGATGTTTGCTGTTAAAAGTATAATTTGGCCGAATTTTCTGTGATTTAGTCGAATTTTGTGAGCTGTTTGGCCGAATTTTGAAATTTAAACCTGGCAACCCTGTCTGGTTGTAAGCAGCGACAGCGAGTGATTCAAACTTATTAACGCAAACGATTAAATATAAACAATGTTATAGGACGAAAACAATAGTGACATTAGCAACAACATGAAGGCAATTTTTGAAGTTTCTTTGGTTTAGTATGAATAAGATGTTATTGCGTTGGATGGCAATACGGTACAGAACGTTTGGATTTGCGCAACACGAACTCGTTGCGAAGAGCCTACTGTACATTTTGGTGATTTTGCTGCGTACCGTACGGCCATCCTTGCTTTTACCAAGCAAAAGATACTACAATATTATTGCCAAAAAAGGTTAGGATGTGTGTTTCCCCCAATATATGCATGAAATAAAGGATTGAATAGTACGATTTTTTTAATACTTTTAGATAGATGCTGCAAAATAAAAGGCCTTAAAAAAGGCAGCTGTGTGTCTCGTTACAAGACAATATTTCAATGTAATGTTTTCCTAAAGACGAATGAAACAAAAATATGAAGCCAAAACTTAAGCGGGATTGCTTCAGTCAAGTAGAATCCGCTAGGTTGACCCAAACTGAAGTCACCAACTTCAAAAAATCAATTAAAATCATCAAACTGAACTGCAATGAGGCGGGTAGCTCGACGATGGACTCACTACAAGCATCCAGGCGTTGTTCCGTCACCGAGGATAAAAATTAAACAAACAAATAAAAAATAAACCAATGGTTTCATGGAAATGCGCCAACGGATACAGCGATGCAAGTTTTTCCAATTTTTTGACAGTTTCTTTGTCAGCTGCAGAAGTGGTGC
>QXVZ01018567.1:0-15730 GCA_008931825.1 Phallusia fumigata | reverse complement strand
CTTCTCTTAGATGTAAAATCAAGCACATTTCATTATTTTTTGTACTTTGCAGCAGCAGAAAACTATTAACTTACATTTGTGTCATAAATAATACATCAGTTTATGTCGCTTACCTGATTTGGAATCTCCTTCCAGTGCTTTAGTTATTAGTGTTTGCGCTTCCCTTACTCTTCTCATAGCCTCATCAATTTCCCTTGCAGTAGCATCAGCAGGTGGTTTCGAGCCTGGTGGTGGTTTTACGATCGCATTGCTCAAGTGGTTTATTCTGTATAAATTACATTTACATTAGACATTGGTCTTGGACAGTGGTTCCCAACCTTTTTTGATGCATTTTCCCCTTTGCTCATTTTAGAACTTTTCATTTCCTTCTTACTAGACAAGAAGTGATAAAAAGTAATTTTAAAAAGTGGTCTCCCTTTTAAGAAATGCATGAATAACTTGACTATAAAGTGGAAATTTCTCCCTTTAACTCATCAAATTCCTCCCTGGTTGGGAACCACTGGTTAAGGATAGTCAATTTTCGTGATTTTGTGTTTAAATACTCTTGCCACACCAGTGCAAATGATGCACAAGCCCTTTTGTGTTCTAACCCACTTGTTCACCTTGACACTGTACTTGGACATAATAGTCAGTTTAACTTCAACATGGGTCAAATTGGCACAAGACTGTCCAGCTCAACTATTCACATTATTGCTGGATATCGAGCCTTACAACTACAATTTGTTAAAAGCTTGCAGAAACTGCTTACATTAAGAGCCTTTCACAAAAGTTCATGCCGTTAAGCTGCATTGCACTTTGGGCGCTCTCCACTGATGTAAACTCAACAAACGCAAATCTTGTGGGTTGTGTTTCATCTCCACCCATCCTCACAAACTTTACAGTTCCACACGTCGAGAAGAAAGATGTCAGTTGCTCTGAGGTTACACCCTGAAAACAGCACAAAATTTAACTGTAAGGATTATCAGGCATTTGTTTACATAAAACATCAAAATATAAGAGTTTACAAAATTTTTCACAATTTTTTAATGACCAAAAAATTTGATTTGATCCTGGTACCAGGGCTCTGGGTGCATTGATTTTACGTTATTCTGAAGTCATTAATTTGTTACCTTCGAATCCAAATTTCCCACATAGATGGTACGTCGCATGTCTTCTATCTTGGCCGGTTCATTTCCTGCCTAATAAAACAGAAATGTGAGAAATGTCCTGATCGAAACAAATGTTATTTGACTGAAGTTTGATCTTACCAATTGTATATTTGACAAATCAAGTTTAGGTCGCACAACTTAAAAATTAATCTTAACTTCTGTTATAGGAGAGCAGCGCAATAAAGGGTTATTAAACCTTTTCATTCAAGGCATAAACATAATGAAAATATTTACCGACATTCCAGGAATGTGGGATGCTGATGTGGCAGGCATCAGGTATTGCATTGCGGTTGGCTCATCAGGGATGATGCCTGAAAATAAACCTTCATTTATTTCTGGCAAGTGCAGGATGTCTCCGGTTATGTTTGAAGCACATAACTTTATAAATGATATATAATACTCACCGAACACCACTTAAACGCCATACCTCGCAATAACTACTATTGAAAAACAAACATATCTAAATAGAAAGTAGAAGCAAGCTCAAACTGTAATTCGACTTGTAACAGGGGAACACCGGCGATGAGGGAGACAAAGTTTAAGGCGCTTTTGATTCATTTTACCTGATCACGAAAATACTTCTTTCGGGCATTACTGTCGGTTAAATCTCTTGGGTTCAACATGGAACCTACCATTTACATGCAGTAATATACAATTTGCTTTTGAGCCTATTTTTAAATCTGTGACACAACAGAAACACATCATTACTAAACACTGCTTCTGCACTAGCAAATCAATTGTCATCAAACTTCCCATCTGTAAATAAATAAAAAGAACAAAAAGGAAAAACAGGTTTAGGGGATGACAGGTGTCCATCGTGTCGGAGGCGTCTGTTGTCCCGCTACGTTTCGCGTGTGCTAATTGCAAGCCCAGTGATGTGCTGAACAAGGATATACACAAAACAAACACAATTCAGGTTTATCATAAACAAACCTATCAGGACATTATATTACCAGTCAAAATGCAGTTAGTTCATTTAATTTAATCACTTTTATAACTTTATATGTTGAGTTTGAAGTTTTACCAACAAAAAGACTGTAAGGTCGATACTATTTTGTCATTTTTAGGCCAAATTAAATTAGTCCACTTTAGAGTGGGAATAATTTTAGAGAACACAATTAAGATTCCGATGTCACATGGCGACCTTCAAATAACCTGTGAGCTGATGAAGAATAGCCACTGCTGGCTGATACTCAGGCTGAGGCTCTTGCAGATGTGGTCAGATAGAAGAATATATGCACAGAACAAAAACAAACAAAGAACAAAAGCTTTATGTTGCTGAAATGTGTAAATGGATACATACACAACCTGTGTTTTATCATAATTGCATCTGTGCATGTGAATTTATAAATGTTGTGATTTATTCATACAACAGTTTTTATCAATTTTTAATGACTAAAACCTTACGAGCCTAAAAATTGCACTATCGGCATAAAACCATACTTTTACCTTCTTTGTAAGGAATACACATGAGAGCACGGTCAATAAAAACTGTATTTGACAAGTGTTGAGCAACACCAACGCAGCTGGGATCACTATATCGCACATACACCACTTTTGTTGTCTTCACAGATGAGTTCCTACAAAACAAGAAACAAGTTAATGGTCAAGGAATTGGTATTAAACAAAACAAATATTGTATGTGTACATCCTAATTAGGTAGGAATCTATTTAAACTTACATTATTGTTGGGTAGAGTTTAATTTCTGCAATCGGACCAAGAAATCCAAAGAGAGTCTCCATTTGTTCCTGTGTTGATGTTGGAGCAACATTGGTAACCTGAATGACAGAAGTCGCCATACTGGCGAAACTTTATTAACCCCTGACACTTAACTAAGCTAAAAGCACCTAAAAGTAAGATACAACATTTATGATTAAGCAGCAGTTGAAAGGGTATGCATTTAGGCAAATTTAGATGATATCCTAATCCTAAAAATGCAAGGGACAAACACTACACTGTGCTTAATCCTAACACATGTCATAAATGCAACAGAATTCCAAAGTCCACAACTTGGTTTCATCATAAATTTCAAAATAACATGCTAAAATCACTGGGACAAGCAGCAAAACAAAGTTGTGCTTTGACAACTTATAGTAGTTAAAGTTTAATAAATGCAAGGTATGATCGGTACAACAAACTAACACAAGTTAATAGCTGGGTTTCATGTAACTTTCGCTTGATCCACTACCACCCTTGCGCTTGTGAATAATTTTCTGAATTTGTTGCAGCTCTCTGTTCAGTTTCTGTTTCTCGTTCTGTTCGCGAGTCCTTCGTGTTTTTCTGCCACCCGACATTTTGATGCCATATTGGAATGCAGCCTTGGGCATGGCCTCCTTGTTAGACATGTAAGAGTTGTAGTCCTCTTGTGTGTCGAAATCCCATCGACCAACTGGTCCTTTCTTGCTTCCCTGATCCATTTTTGAGTAATCAGCCTCTTCATCACTATCACCTCCAATGGCAGAGACATGGAATTGTGTTGAAGGATAACATTCCGCATAACTGTCAGGTAAGTTAACATTTCCTCCCACCAGTGAAATTCCCTCAGTTTTCTTCTTTTTTGCTTCCTCCACAACCTTCTGTTTCTTTTCTACGGCCTGTTTCTCATTAATGTTCTTTAGCAACTGTTTGGTAGATTCCTTTGCCTCAGCATTATGCGACTCAATGCTGTCATCATCAATTTTTGGCTTTTCAAAGTAAGGTCCAACACCATAACGACTGTGTTTGGATTTTTTTGTGGATGGTACATAATCCCCAACATCATCAAAAATGCTAAGGTCTGCTTCTATTGGCCTGTGATGATGCGATTTTTCCTTTTCATCTACCTTTGATCTTTTTTCTTTTTTTCTGCGATGTTTTTCTTTGTGACCTTGTCGCAAGTATGCCAATATCTGTGTGAGTTTGTTTATAACAATGTCATTTGTGGAAAGAGTTGTGTGGGTTTCCAGATTTGGACAGTCTGATTTGCTGCGAATCAGAGTAGTAGGTATATCACTTTCATTATATTCATCATCAAGGTCAAAAACATATGCCATTCTTCCTGGCAAAAATGTCTCATTTTGGCGTTGAAATTTTCCATGAAACAGCGTGCGATACACATTTTTAGCCATTTTACTTCTGATTGTGTCGATCGGTGTTTCTACTTTGGGAGCCTCAATGGGTTTTTCCTTCTCTATTACACTATCAAGAATTTCTTCATCTTCTCTCTCCTTGGTTGAAATTTCTGCCCGGACTTTTTGCAACAGAGCAAAATCCAGGCCTTTCACAAGATGGGTATGTGCCATGTCACCACCCAAAAATTTGGACTCCTGAATAACTTGCCTTCTTTTTTCAGCAGTAGTGCGGTCAGCCTCCGCAGTCGGTCCAACAGCTCGGTAGTCAGCATTTGTGCTCATTAGTTCAACATCATTGTAATCCCCCTTGCCTTCTCTCCTTTCTTTAGATCTGTCTCTGTATTTTTTGGCAAGTTCGGCTTGTCGTTCCATTTCCTGTTTCTTAAGCTTTGCATAGAAACTCTTCTTTTTCCGTCGCTGCTCTGCTGCAGAATCATTTGTAGCATCATATTCTCTTGGTACAGCAAATCCTCTATGGGTTTTGCTGCTTGCGCCGCTGCCCGATTTTGGGGCATCAGCTCTTGGTGTCGACAGCAACTTTCTGAAGTCTGCATTTGTCAATGGTTGTTCATTTATTCCACCTGATTCATCGTCCAAATCAGGTGCCATAGGATTAGAAAATACTTCCGTCGCCATTTCTACCCTGCTCTTACAACCTGAATTCAATCATTAAAGAAAAAAAAACTTATATTGCAATGCATTGAAATTGAACCACTGATGTAGATTACTTTGCTATCCTGTAATTACAGTGTTGTGTACAAGTTCTATGGGAACTTTTACCATTTCTTAGGAAGCCAGTAACATTTTTACTCAACACATGAAATATTAAAACGTTTACCACGAAAAACTATTTGGTGCCTAAAGCTACGTGCACCAATCATTCAATTATTGCCCTTCAGTTTACGATTTATACCGGCTATTTAACGAACGGTACAAAATAAAACGATATTATCGTTCTCAAAACGTTTGTTTGCTCGTTAGAGCTTCTGGCTTTGCGCATGCGCAATACTATTTGCATCACGATTCAATAATAACATTGCATATCGCAGTTCAAAATCTTTTATTTATTTGTAGGCTATTTTTCGTTTCATGTCCCTTTGCAAAGCATTCTGCTAGAAATGATCACCATCCTAGCAAGTTTGGTATTTGGTTGGTTTCTAAGCTAACATATCTATAGTCCCCGCCAATTCGGCTGAGCAAGCCTATGAGGGTTTATGACGTAACACGAGGTTTTCAGCAGTTTTTAAAGATTAAATCATGTATATTATGTTTAAATAGCAAGGTTGAAAAAGCTGATACCGGTGAGTGATGTAAATTGGCGTTTTGTTTGTGGTTTATTGGTTTTGTTAATTACACTTACGTGTACAAACTGTGTATGTTCATGCATGTTAAGCAATGTGCATGATTCACCTGCACGCATGCAAATGCCGGATTCTATTTGGAGGTATGTTTTTGATGGTCGAGTGGTAAGCGCCACTATGTCAGCCCCTTGTGTTTTTTTGAAAGAATTAACAAACAATATTTAATATTTGATCAAAAACCTAATTTTGTACTGCAAACTTACATGTGTTGTAGTACTTGATATATTTTTACTGCTACTTTTCTTGTATTAATGTACAGTACTTCATGTATTAGTAAGACAAGCAGCGCGTCCAATCAATTCGGGGTCAGTTAGTAATATTTGGTGGAGTGTTTTTATTATTTTGCACATGGCTCGAAGCTATTGCTAGACGGCGCACCTGCGCACATCAAAACAAACAATTTGGCGCCATGCTCGACTGCTGGTCCCGCATTTGTTATGCAGTATTTCGCTTCGCGATATTTACATCACCAACGTCTGTGCCAGGAAAAGTGCGACAGGTTTCAGTGCTGAAAATTTGAGCACGAGTGCCTGTTGTGTAAGTGCATGTTTGTTGTGTCAACTTCCATCGTTATACTCGGCTCTAGCATTCACCAATGCACACTTTCCTCTAAGCGCTGGTGATTGGTGAAGTTTCTTGCCAAGCAGTTTTTTATTTCAAAATATAGCGATAATTTTTTTGTTGGGTCCTAAATGCAGGTAACTTTAACAAAATGCCAGTTTGTGAAAACGACCTAAAGCGGTGGTTACATACCATACAACTTGCCTGGAGGGCCGACCAATGTGTTTCTTATGCTACGAACTTGCTTAGGAAGCAAGACCTTTTAAGCTTTATTCAAGAGCTTAAGATCACTATCCAAGGAATCAGGGACCTTGGAAGTGTGGTGAAAACACTGCCTAGTGTGGGTAAGTGTTTAACTCATTGCACACTGGCTAAAAAATGTGAGATGCTAATGCCTTTTGTTTTAGGTCAAGTTCTGGGGCATATTGCCTGGGTACCAGCATTTTTTGTTTGTAAAGAGCTTGCCACCTCAGTACTACATTGTTTGCTTGCGCTTACTGTCACACACCCTACAAGCAGCATTGAACAAAGATCAACTAATTGGGCCTGGCAACAAATTAGCAGGCTCCTTAAACTACCAAAGACTGTCAAACAGGTTCATGACGAGACAAAAGGTCAAGGGTGCGTAGTTACATACAGATTTTTCTGAATACTTGTTACAGTGTTGTAAGATGTATGTACATTTTACAGGCCAAAGAGTTTACCAACCTTTTTTGGCAATGGACTGATACTTTGTCAAGAGATCGGTTTCAGGTACAAAGTGATAATTTGTGATGATTTATTACTTAGTTTTTAATTCTTTGTGTTTTATTTGCAGTTATCAGTGCTATTTAATGGAAAGCAAAAGTGCATTTTTTAAACTTACAAGCGACTATGTACAAGCTCATGCATTGACTAATTCTGATGCAAAAAGTTGCACAGTTTTTAAGAAACTTCAAGAAGCTGCAATTCCTTTGTTGTACTCTTCCTTTGTTAATGATGTTGTTAAATCGCTGACTGATTTGGGAAACAAATGTTCATGTGACCAACAGTTTGATCAAATGCTTGCACTTGCATTTACCAATTGCATAGAAAACATTTCTCAGTCAAATCAGATTGCAATTTATGAGGTCAGTGGTGAGCAGTTTGCCCTATTTTGCTTATGGTTTAAGTACAATGTTTGCATGCTGCAGTATTTTCCTGAGCTGTTTCAAGAACACATTGTCGAATGGATGTTTGTTAACAATACCAAAATGATTGAGGACTCCTCTGGGTATAAAACAGCTGAGGAGCTAAAAGCATGTTCTTGGGTACCTAATGGTTTTTATGTGCATTTACTATAAATTTTTGTTCTGACCTATTTTTGTTTCAGTTTAAATGTTGCCTGTTTTCTCCAAACCTTTTACTGGTGCTTTGGAAATGTATGCAAACAGTTGCATGTCATCCAAAACTACAAGGAGGTGTTGGGTTAAAACTGGTGGATTTGGTATTATTTAGTTTGGAGGCAAGCAACATCAAAGATCTTTGTTATATCCACTGACAAACACAACCACAGGTCTGTAGTAACAGTTTTATGTATTTTTTGTGATGAAAAAAAACTCATAGGAATGAATATTTTTGAAAGGTTTTTTATGCATAAATATATAGAATGTAACAGAAACACGGTAAGGTAGAAATAAATAGAACATGTAAATGAATGTGATGCAGGGTAGGCTACAAAAAAGCAGAAAGACAGGAATGGCTTGTTTCATGTTTTGTTCCATTTAAGGGCGATTTTATTTAAGATTGCAGAACACAAAAATCAAGAATTTACCAGTGATAAAAAATATGTTCAAATCAAATCTAATTTCGCGCATTTCTTGCATTATAACCGTAGGTTACTCAGCTCATCGTAACAAAGTCTAGCTCGCAGCCCCCTGTGCCANTGCCTAGTGTGGGTAAGTGTTTAACTCATTGCACACTGGCTAAAAAATGTGAGGTGCTAATGCCTTTTGTTTTAGGTCAAGTTCTGGGGCATATTGCCTGGGTACCAGCATTTTTTGTTTGTAAAGAGCTTGCCACCTCAGTACTACAATGTTTGCTTGCGCTTACTGTCACACACCCTACAAGCAGCATTGAACAAAGATCAACTAATTGGGCCTGGCAACAAATTAGCAGGCTCCTTAAACTACCAAAGACTGTCAAACAGGTTCATGATGAGACAAAAGGTCAAGGGTGCGTAGTTACATACAGATTTTTCTGAATACTTGTTACAGTGTTGTAAGATGTATGTACATTTTAAAGGCCAAAGAGTTTACCAACCTTTTTTGGCAATGGACTGATACTTTGTCAAGAGATCGGTTTCAGGTACAAAGTGATAATTTGTGATGATTTATTACTTAGTTTTTAATTCTTTGTTTTATTTGCAGTTATCAGTCCTATTTAATGGAAAGCCAAAGTGCATTTTTTAAACTTACAAGTGACTATGTACAAGCTCATGCATTGAATAATTCAGATGCAAGAAGTTGCACAGTTTTTAAGAAACTTCAAGAAGCTGCAATTCCTTTGTTGTACTCTTTCTTTGTTAATGATGTTGTTAAATTGCTGACTGATTTGGTAAACAAATGTTCATGTGACCAACAGTTTGATCAAATGCTTGCACTTGCATTTACCAATTGCATAGAAAACGTTTCTCAGTCAAATCAGATTGCAATTTATGAGGTTAGTGGTGAGCAGTTTGCCCTATTTTGCTTATGTTTAAGTACAATGTTTGCATGCTGCAGTATTTTCCTGAGCTGTTTCAAGAACACATTGTCGAATGGATGTTTGTTAACAATACCAAATTGATTGAGGACTCCTCTGGGTATAAAACAGCTGAGGAGCTAAAAGCATGTTCTTGGGTACCTAATGGTTTTTATGTGCATTTACTATAATTTTTTTTTCTGACCTATTTTTGTTTCAGTTTAAATGTTGCCTGTTCTCTCCAAACCTTTTACTGGTACTTTGGAAATGTATGCAAACAGTTGCATGTCACCCAAAACTACAAGGAGGTGTTGGGTTAAAACTGGTGGATTTGGTATTATTTAGTTTGGAGGCAAGCAACATCAAAGATCTTTGTTATAACCATTGACAAACACAACCACAGGTATGTAGTAACAGTTTTATGTATTTTTTGTGATGAAAAAAAACTCATAGGAATGAATATTTTTGAAAGGTTTTTTATGCATAAATATATAGAATGTAACAGAAACACGGTAAGGTAGAAATAAATAGAACATGTAAATGAATGTGATGCAGGGTAGGCTACAAAAAAGCAGAAAGACAGGAATGGCTCGTTTCATGTTTTGTTCCATTTAAGGGCGATTTTATTTAAGATTGCAGTGCACAAAAATCAAGAATTTACCAGTGACAAAAAATATGTTTAAATCAAAACTAATTTCGCGTATTTCTTGCATTATAACCGTCGGTTACTCAGCTCATCGTAACGTAAAGTCTAGCTCGCAGCCCCCTGTGCCAAGCACCAGCATGAAACGACCTTTGCTCGGCCGTCTTATAGACATAAATACAAAATCTCGTTTAAGCTGGGTGGACAACCGCTCAGCTGAAGCAGAGAACCGTACACACTTGGCAGGTAACCTTGACTCGATAGACTCGCCTGCGGGGTTTCTTCCTTGCCCGCCGCACTCGTGAAGCCCGACGCACCAGGTGATGCACGAGGCCATTGCTGACCCGGTTGGAATCCAAAAGACTTTGCGATTCCTCGGCTTCGGACACTGAACACAAACAAGTATTTGTCAGAGCGGTCATGGACAGCCGACAATTGTCTCAGTCGAACTCGTAGGCGTGTCGACATATGGTAAGGCGCCACGTAATAGTGGTTTCATTTCAATTGTGATTAATGTCACTTTAGGGGAGTTTGGGCGTTTGTCGTGATTCACGGCAGCAGGGTAGAGGTCTGAGCGGAATTGGCGCCTTTAAAAAACGCAAGTTCACACCTACATACCCTTTTAGCATATTGAACGAACAATTTATCCAGTACATCCGCATTCGTTGGTCTTTTAATATATAATTGTTAGGTTTCGCGAAATTTGCGATTTAAATCTTTCCAACTATCGATTTGCAATTTCCCCTGGACGACAGACGACACCAAGGCGAGACTGTGGGTTTGTTCGATTTTCTAGCGATATAAATCGAACGAACTCGTTTCACCCGCTTTCAGGGAAAGGTATTTCTCGGTAAAAACGCCCGGGTAATTTTTTGTAAGCGAACGACCTTTTAACCAGGTCGAGTGCAGATCGAACATCACTTAAGTGTCGCCCTAGTTGTGTTGTAGAAACAACTGAAAATAAAGTTTCTGTTCTCAAAAGAATGTGCCATCCTATTGTGGGGGCAACCAGAGCAATGAAAACCTATTTAAGCGCTGGCAAACAGGCTTAAGGCAAATTTTAATTTACATCGCAGTGAAAAAATATTTTCACAGTGTCTAGGCATAATATAATAGCGCGTAACTTCGTTCTGCCCTTAGCAATCATCGCCGCGTAACTGGCACCAGCGAAATGCTGTAGGGCCAACCTATGTGTAATATTCGCGAAGGTGCGTGAGTCTACACGGCGTTCGTGCCCGAAGCGTAAGACCGTTTACCGGCCACAGCAAACCCATTTTAATGTCAGAAGCATAGTTTCTACGCGATGCAGCTTAGTGTGCCTCCAACCATTCCCCTCCCCTTCGTCTCTTGATTACACGTCGCGCTCTCATGCGATTTAGTGTAACGGGCTATTGGCGTAGCTAATCAGGTAAACCACAAGCGGTTTTAATTAGAAATACTTTTCCTGGTAAAATATTTGAAGTTTTTTTTGTCCACGTTTTACAGTGGATCGTATTTATCTATCGGTAAAATAAAGGTAGTATTGTTTTGCGCTTCCCGATAATTAAAAGTTTGGCAACGTTTTGGGGTGAGTCGATTTTTCGGGCCATATGCCGCGAAGTTTAATTTTCATGGTGGTATTTCTTGTAATGTAACTTGTATTAGACGCGGAATCGCTACATGTAGCGTTTATACATCATGTTATTGGACCAAAACAATACCCTTGCGTGTGTTGCCAAGACTCTTGTACGGATAAGCCGTTATCATGATTCGGTATTACGCCATGCCAAGGAAGCGGTCCACATGTTTACATTTTCGTTGCTGGCAATACGTATGTCATTTTTCGGTTATATACAGGTAGAAACTGCAACTGGTACAAGTTGGGGGTTGCAGGATTTATGCTAGGGTTGTGACTTGTGACTATCGTTAGTGTTGTAAAAAACGGTTTATTGTTTGTCGAATATTNATACAGGTAGAAACTGCAACTGGTACAACTTGGGGGTTACAGGATTTATGCTAGGGTTGTGACTTGCGACTATCGTTAGTGTTTTAAAAAACGGTTTATTGTTTGTCGAATATTAAGGCGGCAAAATAAACGAACGTAAACTCACCACTTCGCTTGGTCAAGCCGACGCTGTAGTTGCAATGTCGGTATAGTTTGCTCCAGCATCTTCTGCATACGAGTTGCTGAAAACCCTGTTTCACTTTTTTTGCGGACGCTGGCGGTGAATAAATGACGCAGAGGACAAGAACAAAAAGTAAAACTTTCAACAGATGACCCATGATTGCAAGTTTCTGATATCTGTTTTCAACAACACTTTTTCAAAATAAGCCCGAAAAAGTTTCTTTAACTCTTGAAGGTGGCTTGCACTGCCGAGAAAGATTTTGCCTGCCTTTTATAGGCGCCAAACTTCTTCGTTGTGCGGTTGGAAATGGGACACTCGGCGCGGATCAAAAACAAGAGAACACGATTTTTCCTGGACAAGCTGCTTCGCGACGCTCGCCCGGGGGCGAATTGAGCCCAGTGCCACCCATCACCACAGAAATTGTGTGTTCGGATATTTTCTCGTATCCGTGCGTATATTTGCTGTATTTCGTGGTTAGACGTGGACCTCCCACTTGACTAAAGGGGTTTGGTAGATTTTTNACCACAGAAATTGTGTGTTCGGATATTTTCTCGTATCCGTGCGTATATTTGCTGTATTTCGTGGTTAGACGTGGACCTCCCACTTGACTAAAGGGGTTTGGTAGATTTTTTTGACCAAGAATGCTAAAAGAGAGAATTAACCGAGTCTGTGAAAATGTTGAAAAAAAACAGAAGTCTGATTTGGAAGTTATGCCGCAAATTGTTTGTGACGTAAATTTATTTGAAAAAGTATGTTGCATTTGACACATAAAGGAGCAAGATCGTCTCTGTCGAAAATTTTTGGTAAATATAGGGTGTCCTATAAAGTTACAACATCCAAACTCCTGGATATTTACGTCCCGCATTCAAGCGAAACTGATGAGATCATCTATAAATTTTCCGAAAAGACTTAAAAACTTTCCCGTTATTGATTTCAATCGAAATTTCAAGGCTTTGTATTTTCCAAGTTCCGTTTACTTAAAATTTTCCCACCAAGTGACCTATACTTAGCGTTTAATTTGGCAAAACCGATGCCAAATGCAGAAGCGTAGGTAACACGAGCATAGACCGCATTAATCATCATCACGAGCCGAAATATTTCTGTGGATGTTTTCCAGCGGCCGCAGCGAAAAAGCACCTTACTAGCGGTTCCTCTTCGGTTTCCAGCGGAACAGCAACAGGGAGCTGGATTTGAAATAGCTGTGGATTAGCTCGCGCCGGGCGTGGGAACCAATACAGGTACTACCCAAACCGTGATCCACGTTCACGCGATGCCATTTATCCGCTGATGCATTACAGAATCTCCCGGCGTCGCGCATGCATCGCGTCACCTACTCCGCGCGGGAATTTTGGCCTCAAATCGCTGCGATCGCATGTCGCCGACGCAAGGCCGGAACCGCTAGGTCGCTGTTTTCTCCAGCGTGCGACGTTTGCAAGTGACGTTGCACTGGATGAAAACGTTATCGTAAAATTATCCTCTCTTCTCGCGCGTGCAAACAACGCTGATCCACTGAAATTGGCACCGGTTGCGCAATACCCCGCAGCTATGTGTGATGTTCTGAACAGGACTCGGACATCGCGCATTCACCGTAATTACTTGGTGCTCAGTTTTTGTGTGATCGCTATTTTGCGACCAGAATTGGGCGGGGATTACACGAAAGCATCTGTGTCTCGCCTTCTTAACCCCGCAAAACGGAAAAATTCCTTAACATTGGCTATATGCGCAGCGAAAACCACATACTTGGTGAACGTGATGGTGTGCTGCCAAATTATGGCACTATCAATGCGTTATAAAACGTGTTGGCTATTACAAAACATCGTTAAGCTGGTTTCACGTGGCCCGTTTTTACCAGAACGCGGTTTTTTTTTCGAGATGGATTTTCCCTAGAAAGTTTACGACAGAAGGTCCTGTGAGAAAGTTATTGTGATCCGTCGTATGGTAATTAAACGTGCGTACTTGCTGACAAGTAATGTTGAATCACTAGAGACGTTACCCACCCACGGATGCGACCGGTTTAAAACATGAAACACTTTGTTATTTTACAAACCGAAACACATTTTTAACTGTGAAATTACTGTGTATAACAATATACACACAGTTAAGACCGTAAATTCTGCTGCAGCTCCCAATTAGTCAATGTTTCTTTGGAAGAAAGAACAATATGGTTTAGCAAAAACACTTTCTGGGCAAAAATATCGACGAGACAAACAATGTGGCTGTGGTAGAAATTATATATCTCAAAACATTCCCTCTTTCCATGGTATTTTGCAAAACACGAAAAATCGCGTGTTGACATTTCTACACCACTACTTAACACCTTCTCGTCCCCAATTAAACCTTGTATAGTAATTATGTCGCCTTGGACGAAGTGGACGTGACTGCATTTTCGCTGTAAATTGCCAGAATGTTTGAAAGTCGACAAAATATTTCTCTCCCAAGGCGAATTTTGGTAACGAATTTTTCGCCTCGTAGCAGCCGCTGGCTATAAAAACACAGCTTCCGAGACGGGATAGGCAAAAACACGTATTCCTTCACCAATGTCACGACTTTTCGACTAGCAAGTAACGATTGTGTAATTTTCTGGAAAGAACAAAACGAATGCAAATTCCAGCAACCCTGAAACTTGCTAATCACGCGTGGGTTAACGAGACAGTTATTGCAAATTGCTGTGTCATTACGCCTGATAAGGAACGAATTTATAACTGTATTGTAGCATCACGTTCAGTTCCGGTAACTCTTGATAGCTTATGTCGACTTCCATGGATCTCACCCAATTGCGCACGGTATGACATTTTTATTGAAGCTCTTAAAACTCATTTGTACTCTGTTCCTTGAAAACAACGTCATTATGCACGAATCAACCTTTCACACACAAGATGCATGTGATCTTTTATCGTGTTTCATGGAAATAAGGTAAGCACCAGGCCCAAATGTTTCTGCACATATGTTTCTACAAATCCAGGAAGTACGTGATATCACACATAAATAATAGTTGCCCAATGCCTATGTGATATACCATTTCTTTCCGTTTTTAAATGAGAATTGGCATTGAGTCTGATATGCAATATATGTGATGACACATGGTAAGTTTGAGAAAACAGTTTGCTGTTCGCCTATGATCTTAAACCCAAATCATAGTTAACGAGAAAAAGTCGTTTCACAATGCGGGCTTCAAAATGCAGCGAAATTTAATATCAAACAGGTAAATTTCAACACTAATTGCACCTTATATTGGTTCGGCTACATGCAATTGCGATACCGTGTCAAAAGTTGATCTCTAATCCCTTCGTGATAGTTTTCTCCGGATATAGACCTTTGCCATCGGGGCGTGTTCCAAGTGGTGCCGCCGTGGAGCGAATTGCTACATAGAAATACTAAGAAGTATTTTGCTTTGGGTAGCGAAGTACAATTGCCCTGGATTTCCCAACTTACGATGTTATCTAACGAAATTGTGCCGATAGGCTTCTTTCAATCTTTGCGTCTGATGTAAAATTGTGCAAGTGATCTGTTATTAACGGGGGATTCGGCTTAGGTTTCCCAATGCGCCACAGATTTTTTGTATTCACTTTAAACAAACAAATATTTGTCGGAAGGCAATTTGCCAAACGGTATGTTACAAAATTTGCACTGAAACGAAAAATTTGCACCGTCGAGATCCACTGTAACCCTAAATTCAAAAATTCAAAAATGCAATTCACAATGACAGACGGATGCGGAACCTTATGGATGTGGATTTTACAACAGAAGAAATTGTGATGAAAAATCTCATGCCATCATCAGTGATACATAAATTTGTAATTTCCTCTTTTTAGTACGTAATCTAATTTTCCAGCAACAAAGAGTGTTTTCGTCAATCTGGGAGTTAATTACATGAGCCCTTCCACCTACGTTTCCGTTTTCTACGCATATGTGAACATGATGCTGGAAAGAAAACGTAAAAACAGACCAACGCGCATATTTTTTGTATGACTCGAATGAATTTAAGTGTTGTTTACAGGAACTAGTTCAAAGGTGCGAAGGATGAGTCGCCAACACTAATTGTTCCTTATGTTACCGCATAGTCACGGCTGTCAGTTTCTGTGACTCAAAATGGTAGGTTTC
>QXVZ01018558.1:0-14117 GCA_008931825.1 Phallusia fumigata | reverse complement strand
ATACTAAACTGGTGTTTGTAATGCAGACAAGGAGTGCAGTACGGTATCACCATTCTTCCGACATGGCAGTGTGAAGTGTCACGGGAACAAAGTCTGTGAATATCAATGCACAAAAAAAGACCACTTTGTATGGCCGGAAGGAAATGATATGAATGTGTGTCTCAGCAATGGATCGTGGGCCCGCGAAGCGCCCTGCTGTGCACGTAAGTTTAATGTTTACATATTTTAAACTAAAAAAAAACTATTGTCGAAAGCGCCTTAGGAATAAGCAAGTAAAAATCAGTGTCCTGTATAAAGCGACAAACAGCGCGGCGCCAAGCAAAATAATGCAGTTTTGTGATCCTCACAAGAGCAAGCATGAATCATCAAACGCAAGCCTTGGCAAGTTCAAAGTTGTTAACTGGACCAAGTGAAAAGAAATCTACAGCCAAAGTCATGCTGTAAATGTGTTATAGGACGCTGTCCCCCATACAGGATTGCCGACAGCACGATGCTCGTTCATCATACTGGAGAAAGTGGAAAGCGACTAATGGAACAGCTCCCAAATGCAATTGTATAGTTGAGTACATGTTGACACACAACTACCTTTCAAGTCAAGTAAGCATAAGCAGTGTTAAGCAAAATGTGTTTGTTTTCAGTGCTCCGGTAGGCGAAGACGCTCTAAAGTTGTCAGTGATGTCATACGGCGATGACGTTGTTGAATCAAGCGTTGTGAAGTTTAACGATTACGATGCGAACGCAACAATTTTGACTCAACTGCTGAGAGAGAGACAAGTAATTTCTGACGAGGGTTAGTTTGTACTTTTTTGCTTCTTCATTAGCGCTAAAGGACAAAATTGTTAAAAGAAAAGTTTCCGATTAGGGCTGTACATTGGACTTCATGCGTACTTGGAATTCGTAATGGTATGATGCAATTTCTTTTTACACGCAAACCCGTGTATATGTGATGTCACTCAATTATCATGTAATCGTTTTCCCAGCATTTGGTCGAGGATTTAAACGTTGCCACCCCTACTTAGATTTAAAAGTTGCATTTTTACACTTTCCAGGTCCAGGAGATACAGGAAGTGCAATGCAATATGCCCTGGACAATTTGATAACCACAGAAGCTGGCATGAGAAGTACCAGCAAAGTGATGAAATCATTGGGTCTTCACACCAACACCCAGCCCAACGACAATGCGAAAGAAGCAGGAAAAAGGGCAAGAGACCGAGGAATTCTGGTATAAACCACAAAGCTTAAGAGTATTCGTTAACAATGCTTTATGCCTAAAATATTTGATTTGAAAAACTAAGGTAATGCCAATTCTGACTGTAAAAGTTATTTTTTTCTGTGGGTTTTGCATGGTCAATGATGTTAAAAGTAGTTCAAATTGTTCAAAAACGTTTCGCAGTAATTATTTTCGCTTATATGCTTCTCATTCTGCATTATTTGTTTAATTTCAGGTTTACGTTTTCGGTTTTGAACTGGATGGGTTCAAATTCGACCGCGAGCGTCTGATTGACATAACTGGAACAAAGGAACACTTGTATATATTTCAGAGTTATTACGCCCATTTAACACCGCATCACATACAAGACTTAAATAAGCATTTTTGTCCGCAGCCGTGTGACCATAGTTTTGACGTAAATGACGATTAAATCTAACAATGTTTCTTAGATCTAACAGGTTCTAACACCTATACCTCTAGTATACACTCTTTTCAACATTTTAACAAAAAGCGCAACATACTGCATTAGTTCGCTATAGCTGTGTATTTCTAAAACCCTTCCACATCTCATTTATACAAGTCAGTTGAATTAATCGACTGGATACGACAAAAAAATATAAAAAGATAGTCACTCAATAACAAATAAATCTAAGATATTTGTATGCAGGTGTATATAATGATCCCGTTACAATGTACTTTCGTTTTAACTGTATTCTTTGTAAAAATAAAGTGTCATTAACTGAATTAAACTCGTCATGTATAGATATATCCTAGAACGAAGGTACCCAGCTCCCACGGTAACTAAGCCCAAGAACTCAACAACGTTCAGTTGTAACATCACGAATGACAAAGCACAGCACAGACTAGATCAAAAGACCAGCAACAAAACTTTTTTTAATCTTTACGCTAAGTCGACTTGTAAGCCCACAAAAGACCCGGCAAGCTATTCTGAATCGTTTGCCATTTCCGTTCAAAGATTATACCACAACAAACAAAGTGGCAACATAAGATCAGTAGTAGATAACCAGTCGCACGAAACGTCAAAAATGCGACATCGAAATCTATGGACCTGCGTGCTTAATTCATTTTAACTATCAGAATTCTTTTCTTAACATACTAAATAACTATTTGGCTTAAACGAAAGAGTTCAAACAAAGGATTCAGACTTGTTCGTCGCAGAAAGGTATTTACAACACAAGATTAAAGGTGAATCCTATATGTATAACACTACTGCATTAGTAACTACATGTATCCGGTCATCGCTAGCTACAGAACTGCTTCAAAATATCAACAAACGGAACTGGATAACACAGCATTGTATAGCAAGCGTGGACACAAGATTGATTGCTCTGCTTTACTCGTCATTTTTAGATTCACTTTATGGTTGACAAAGCGGTAACTACAAGTACGACCAAGAGACTGCACGGCCACATTCTTGTTACAATTCACTTGACTGCCCACATTCTTATTACGAAGTAAGGGCCAAAACCCCTGTGTTGACGTGCTCAAGAAGCATGTCTATATACATTGACCAGATACTGTCTTTCATTTACAAAGTATACAAAACAGGACTTACGTTTTCGTGTTGACAAATGAACGTGCACTTTGAAGAAATAATTCCGCTCCCAGCTGACTTCTAAACAAGAAGTAATAACAAATGAAACATCAAGGGACTCCATTAGAATTCAAAAAGTATACATTTTTCGCTGCAAAACATAAACTGTGTTTGAAACATTTACGTATAAGGTGTGTTTCGAAAGTTGAGACTTTCAATTGGAATAAAATTTAGGAGCGCACGTAATGCACCTGACATGACTAGCTTCCAGTTTTAAGAGCAGTTGTCTGCCGGGTTGTCTAAAAAAAATTTTCGAAAGTCCATTCATCTTCATGAACGTGGGCACTTATTTTATGGTTAACCAGCTTTTACTTTTTTTAAACTTTACTTTTTTGTCATTTAGTATTGAAATAGTTGAACAGAGATTTGGCTCATTACAAACAGCATACAATGAGCACGTTTCCAAACTATGTTGTCGATAAAGTGTTTGATATTTGAAATACCGAAACTCAAACAACGAAAATTAAATTTTTAACTATTAACCAATCAAATTGATGATACACCCAAAATGAACCGATTAAATTGGCATAGATACGTTTTGTTCAAGAAAAACCAACTTTAAACAATTACGCATACGTACACTAAATTCGGTGAAACAGAGTTCGACTTTCCCTCGTAAGGTAAACATATAAAGCTGCCAAGCCAGATATCAGATTAAGCTCAAGATCAGTACAGCGAAAAAATGAAAATCGACCCTCCCCCAGGCACCATGCCATAAGAGCTTGACTCGGCCAATTCGGGGCTAAAAAAGAGACTGCATTATCAGCAACTTGATTTTTTTGCAGGTTACCAAAATGAAGGTCGCAGCGTTTTGTTTCTTTGTTGCAACTTTCATCCTACGTACAGAAGGTAATTAGGCAGTAAAAGGAATGTATTGGGCAAACACATTTTAATATTTATGATGCATAGGTCTGAAATGCATGACCTGCTACAGTTCTGGAAGTTTTGAAGGCTGCGACGTGAACGGACAACTAAAGCAATGCATGCCAAACCAGGTTAGTGCCATTGCTTACTACTACGAGTTCGAATGATAAACAATGTAAGGAAAAGTGATACAGAAAAAATAAGACCTTTTTCTATTTCTGGTTTAGAAATCATGTGAAACAGTCGTGAGACGTTCGGGGAATAATATGACTGTCATGAAAGGATGCAAGGATTCACGGGCTTGCAGAGACAACCAAATGCAAGTAATGAATGAACGGAGAAAACCATGAATTAAATTTTTTGTTAATAAATAAGCATTAACAAAGTGCAAACTTGCGTAGAACGTCAGGTACTCAGGAAGATCAACTCAATGCAACTCTGATCAAATCAACTCCGTTTGCACTTGCTGTTGCAACGACAACTTGTGTAACGCCGGAGCGCCCACTTGTGTCGAACACTACCGACCAACACAACCACGTATGTAACACAAACGTAATGCCATATACTGCAAAGTTTGACAAATTTATTAACTCATAACATTGTTCAGTACAAGATTGTCCACAAGTGCCACAGAACTTTCCCCATGGTAACATAGAGTGTTACAACGAAAATAAAGCGGGGGCCTTGTGTGAATATCAATGTACTTCGAAGGATTATGGAGTTTGGCCGAAGAAGCGAACGTCGAATGTATGCCTCGGTAACGGAACGTGGGCCCACGATGAGCCTTGCTGTGCACGTAAGTTAACTATATCTGCTCAAACGTTCAGTAAAAAGACAGACATAAAATGGAAAGTGTGCATTTTTGATCGTATGTTTTTGTACACTTCAGCAGAGTGTCATATATTGATACGTATTTAAAAACATTTTGTATAAATCTGAGCCCCAAACGGTATAGTAGAGGTCCTGATCAGTCATATTGTGTCATTGCTTAACTCATTCTTTTGAATATACATTCTGTTGGGAGCGAAAAAACATTTTTTATGTTCTGGTTAGGTCCGTGTCCTCCCTATTTTCTTTTTGATGACGTCTTGATGTTGCATTTTGGGGGCAGTGACGGTGCGCAACAGCTCGAAAACACATTGCAATTATTCGGAACGTAAGTGAGGCTTTAAAAATGTTCTTATAGCTTACAAAGATAATTCCAAATGGATTTAAATTATAACTCAAACATTGTGTTTTTTGCTTTTTTTGATGGGACTTGTAAGAGCGTATTTTCTCAAATTTAAGCACAGATATAAACATTGTTCGTGTGGAAAACCATATCGTTTGGCAAAGCGCAATATTTTAATTGTTGCAAACACAAAAGAAACTTACAACGGTGATGGAATGGTATTTTATTGCTTGCAGAACACCTATAGCTGAGGATGCACTGAAAGAGGCGGCGCTGTACTACAGTGGAACACCTATCGAGTCCAGTGTAATAAAGTTCAACGAGTACGGAGCGAACATAGATGGCTGGGTGCAGTTGCTAAAGGAAAGAATTACTGCAGTAAATGAAGGCATGTACACCGTTATATAGTTGAGTCAATACAAAAGACTCTGGAATGTCTAAAAGGAAGAATAACTGCTGCTCCATGTATGCAATGTTTCAAGAAGCTTGAATGCTGACAAAAATAAACAACATTCTCTTCATGAATTTTACTGTAGGTGAGCCCAATATTGGAGCTGCTATTCAATACGCACTGGACAATCTCTTCACTCCTGAAGCTGGTGTAAGAGACGACCGAGTACCAAAGAGCATAACAATTATAACCAATCGCAACTCCGCCGATGACCCAAGAGAAGCAGCAGAAGAAGCAAGAAGACGTGGCATCCTGGTATTTGATAAAATTGTGACTGGAAAACTTGACTTGGGACGCCAAACGGACGCTTTTGTGCCAACACTTCGATAACTGAGATATATGTATCCCAAGTCAAACACAACTCTTACATTTTGCCATGTTTATTAGTTGTCCGCAAAACTAAACTAAACAAAATTGTCCAGGGGTCAAATCAACAAATTTAATACATAGTCCCACGCCTAAATCATTAAACAAAATGTGGGGAGGAAAAATCAACTGAATATTTCAGACATGTGCATTTCAGGCACAAAAGTCCAGCAATTGTTTGTATTTTTACTTTGTAGATCTATTTTCTTGGATCGGAACTCGATGGGTACACTTTCGACCGCGAGCAGATACTGGCTATAACCGGAGAAGAGGACCACATTTTTATATTCGGGCAATCGTTGCATACTCTTACTGATGATCTCGTATCAGACATGATTAATCACTTCTGCCAAAACCCATGTGACCACGTACTTCATGCACACAACTAAGGATATTCGCAATGACAAAAATTGATGTTGTTCATAGGCATGACATAATGACTGCGATTTAGATTTGTAAATGCAAGTGGTGGGATAATGCTAATAAAAGACTTTAACGCAACTAAAGTCCGTTGATGTGTTTCGTTCAGACTGGTTTGTTCACTAGCCCCGTACAAGTAAACAGGTCGTCATTAAAAATCACGAACAGGGCCGTTTCGAACCAAACTCGGAAGCAGCTTTTCCTGATAAGGATTGGTACGGTTTGGCTGCAAGCAGCGAATGGCGACAAATATTTCAATCATTTTAAATGCTGGTTTAGCGTTCATTGGACTTCATGCGTAGTTGGAATTCGTAATGGTATATTGCGATTTTTTTTCACCGCATATCTTGGCGTGTCGCAAACCGTGCATATGTGATGTCACACAACTCTTTAGATAACCGTTTTTCCCAGCATTTGGTCGACGATTTAAACGTTGCCCTCATTCTTATTACAAGCTACTTGACTGTAGATTCATATTACGGGGGCATGGCCCGAAACCCTAGTGGTGACGTGATCAAGTAGCATGTCTATTTATATTGACCAGATGCTGTCGTTCATTTACAAAGTGTACAAAAAAGGACTTACGTTTTCGTGTTGACCAATGAACGTGTACTTTGGAGTAATCATTCCACTGTAGCTGACGTCTAAACAAGAAGTAATGAAAAATGTCAAGGGACTCCATTTTAATTCAAAAAGTATACACTTTTCGCTTTAAAACATAATCCGTATCTGAAACATTTACGTAAGATGTGTTGTTTGACATCTTTAACCGGGATAGAAATTCTTTTAGAGCAGTTTTAAGAGCAATTGTCTGCCGGGTTGGCTGATTCCGTTTAAAAAAATTTCGAAAGTCCTTTCACATTCATGAACCTGGGCGTTTATTTTATGGTTAAAAAGCTTTTACTTTTAATTTTTCCAAACAAGGTCGTTTAGCGTTGACCGTTATTATGTGTACAGCATATAATCAGCACGTTTGCAAACTATGTTGTCGATAAGATATTTGACATTAAAAATAACAAAGCTCAAACAACGAAGATTAAATTTTAAACTATCAACCAATCAAATTAATAATACATCAAAAATGATCCAATTAAATTGCCATAGATACGACTTCGCCTCGTAAGGTAATCAAATAAAGCTGCCAAGCCAGATATCAGATTAAGCTTAATATTAGCAGAGCGAAAAAATAAAATTCGACCCTCCCCCAGGCACCACGCCGTAAAGCCTTGCCTCGGCCACTTCGGGACCAAAAAGGAAATTCCATTATCAGCACCTTGATTTCTGCCGGTTACCAAAATGAAGTTCGCAGCGTTTTGTTTGTTTGTGGCAGCTTTCATCCTATGCACAGAAGGTAATTAGACAGTAAAAAAGGGGTATTCTGCTAAACGTTTCTAATGTTAATGATGTTTAGGTCTGAAATGCATGACCTGCTATAGTTCTGAGAGTTTTGAAGATTGCGACGTGAACGGACAACTTAAGCAATGCATGCCAAACCAGGTTGGTACCACTGCTTACTAATTAGTTTTTGAATAGTAGACAAGATAAGGAAAAGTACTGCAGAAAAAAAAAGACATTTTTATTTCTGGATTAGAAATCATGTGAAACAGTCGTGAGACGCTCAGGAAATCATATGACTGTCATGAAAGGATGCAAGGATTCACGGGCTTGCAGAGACAACCAAATGCAAGTAATACATGAACTGAGAAACATTAAATTCATTTTCTTGTTAATAATAAGCATTAACAATATGCAAACGTGCGTAGAACGCAAGGTACTCAGGAAGATCAACTCAATGCAACTCGGACCAAATCAACTCCGTTTGCACTTGTTGTTGCAACGACAACTTGTGCAACGCCGGAGCGCCCACTTGCGTCGAACACTACCGACCAGCACAACCACGTAAGACACTCCCGTAATGCGTTATTACAAATTTCGACAAATTTATTAACTCATAACATTGTTCAGTACAAGATTGTCCACAAGTGCCACAGAACTTTCCCCATGGCAACATAGAGTGTTACAACGAAAATAAAGCAGGAGCCTTGTGTGAATATCAATGTACTTCAAAGGATTATGGAGTTTGGCCGAAGAAGCGAACATCAAATGTTTGCCTCGGTAACGGAACGTGGGCCCACGAGGAGCCTTGCTGTGCACGTAAGTTAACTATATCTGCTCAAACGATCAGTAAAAAGACAGACCTAAAATGGAAAGTGTGCATTTTTGATCGTATGTTTTTGTACACCTCAGCAGAATGTCATATATTGATATGTATTTAAAAACATTTTTGCATAAATCTGACCCCCAAGCGGTATACTAGAGGTCCTGATCAGTCATATTGTTTCATTGCTTAACTCATTCTTTCGAATATACATCCTGATGGGAGGGAAAAAATGTTTATGTTCTGGTTAGGTCCATGTCCTCCCTATTTTCTTTTCGATGACGTCTTGATGTTTCATTTTGGGGGCAGTGACGGTGCGCAACAGCTTAAAAACACATTGCAATTATTCGTAAGGTAAGTGTGGCTTTAAAAATGTACTTATAGCTTACAAAGATAATTACAAATGGATTTTAAACTATAACTCAAAGATTGTGTTTTTTGTTTTTTTTTGGTGGGACTTGTAAGAGCGTATAATTTTCTCGAATTTAAGCATAAACATAAACATTGTTCGTGTGGAAAGCCATATCGTTTGGCAAAACGCAATATTTTAATTGTTACAAATACAAAATAAACTTACAACGGTGATGGTATGGTATTTTATTGCTTGTAGCACACCTATGGCTGAGGATGCACTGAAAGCGGCGGCGCTGTACTACAGTGGAACACCTATCGAGTCCAGTGTAATAAAGTTCAACGAGTACGGATCGAACTTAGCTGGCTGGGTGCGGTTGGTAAAGGAAAGAATTACTGCAGTAAATGAAGGCATGTACACCGTTATATAGTTGAATCAATGCAAAAGACTCTAGAATGTGTAAAAGGAAGAATAACTCTTGCTGCAAAACTTAAAAAACAGCTTACAAACTTTAGGTTGCCCTAAAGTCCATGTAGGCAATGTTGTAACAAGCTTGAATGTTGACAAAAAGTAAGTAACATCCACGTTATGAATTTTACTGTAGGTGAGCCCAATGTTGGATCTGCTATTCAATACGCACTGGACAATCTCGTTACTTCTGAAGCTGGTGTAAGAGACGACCGAGTACCAAAGAGCATATCGATTATAACTAATCGCAACTCCGCCGACGACCCAAGGGAAGCAGCAGCAGAAGCAAGAAGACGTGGCATTCTGGTATTTGATAAAATTGTGTCTTTGGAAAACTTGACTTCGGACGCCAAACGGACACTTTTGTGCCAACACTTCGATAACTGAGATACATGTATCCCAAGTCCAACACAACTCTTACACGTTGCCATGTTAACCCATATTGGCTTGGGCCAAATCAACAAATTCAATACACAGTCTCACGCCTAAATCGTTAAACAAAATGTGGGGAGGAAAAGTCAACTAATTATTCCAGACATGTGCAAGTCAGTCACAAAAGTCCAGCAATTGTTTGTATTTTTACTTTGTAGATCTATTTTTTTGGATGGGAACTCGATGGGTACACTTTCGACCGCGAGCAGATACTGGATATAACCGGAGAAGAGGACCACATTTTTATATTCGGGCAATTATTGAATACTCTTACCGCTGATGTAATGTTAGACATGATTAATCACTTCTGCCAAAACCCATGTGACCACGTACTTCATGCACACAACTAAGGATATTCGAAATGACAAAAATTGATGTTGTTCATAGGCATGAACTAATGACTGCGATTTAGATTTGTAAATGCAAGTGGTGACATAATGCTAATAAAAGACTTTAACACAATCAAAGTCCATTGATGTGTTTCATTCAGACTGGCTTGTTTACTAGACTCGTACAAGTACACAGGGCGTTATTCAAAATCACGCACAGGGCCGTTTCGAACCGAATTTGGAAGCAGCTTTTCCTGATAAGGATTGGTACGGTTTGGCTGCAGGCAGCGAACCTCACTTCAGAATGCACATAGNAGGCCTACAAAATGCCCGTATCGAAAAAAACGGCCTACCAAGCGTACACAACAGGTCAAAAACTTAAAAATTATAGCCTGATTCGATTATACTATTGTTGTAGACCAGGCAAATAGCGATTATCCTTCAACCGTTCACTGGGACACTGATATTGAAACTGCATGTCATTGCCCAGTTGTAAAATTTTGACACAAATTTACCACACACCGTAAGCAACAAAACGCTTCAGTTATACATGTTAGCCATGAACCAAAACAATTTAATGACCACTGGACCACCTTTTAATTAAGCTTTACGTATGTCGGGCTTTAAAAAAAGAAAGCATCTGACAAGAAAGATATTGTCATAATGCGCCAAACTCACTTTATTGTGAGTACCCATGACATTACGTTTTGTACTTACGGAGTAGCTGCAGTTCAACCTCGATCCACCAATTATACCCTTTACTTTTTTTACACCCCATAACGTTCTAACTTTGCGCAGCTATCTACGTCCTGGTGATTACTGTAGTGGTATTACGTCGCCATGTTTTCTTTCACCACGCAAAATAAATTTAACTTAACTGAACTTTTTAAAGTTAACGACTGCCCGGTCCTTTCACAAACTTTGCCACACGGCAACGTGGAGTGTTACAACGAGAACAAGGCCGGGGCGGTTTGCGAATATCAATGTACTTCCAAGGACTATGGAGTTTGGCCAGCCGACCGCAACACGAATGTGTGTCAAGGCAATGGAACATGGGCACACGAGGAACCTTGTTGCGCACGTGAGTAAAATGTTAACTGGCAGGTATTTTTAAGCCAAGTGTAGCGATTGGCACAAGTTCTGTATGGTTTGAAGGAGTTCTACTGACGCAGGTTATAAGTTAGTGCATTGGTTTCAAACCTTTCTTGCCGAATTCCCCCATTTGCTTTTTAATCGTCCTCTACTAGACAAGAAGTGACATAAACGAAACATTACAAGGTTTAACCACTGATCTACCTAAAAAATGATACACTTATCATAATTAACTTGGCTATTCCTCCCGGATTGGAACCACTGCATTAGTGCATTAAATACATTTAGGCCCCTGTCCGCCCTATTTTCTGTTTGATGACGTCATGCTGATTCACTTTGAGGGAAGCAAGGCTGAAGAGGAATTGCAATATGTCCTAAGCGGAGTGCAATTGTAAGTGACTCTTTGTACGCAAACGTCCCAAAAGAAAAAACAAGACCCTAAGAAAACCTANTAGATGCGTTTAACGGTTGCGGTACGGTTTTTTGATCTCGCGGCAAGCAGCGGGGCATACACCAGCCGCGACCAAAGTTTATCTACCAGACACTACAAAAGTGTTTTGTGTTTGATAGATAGACTTTGGTCCCGGCTGGTGTAAATGCCCCGCTGCTTGGGGCGAGATCAAAAAACCGTACCGCAACCGTTAAACGCATCTAGTGTGAATCAGCCTTTACATGCAGTTAATCACGACACAAGTTTTTTGAAATTAAAAGTACATAATTGACAAACATATACGTCAATAAGGAACTTTAACTAAACATTAGCCAAACAGCTCAACCACTAAACACTAACACAAGGTGAAGGTCTGAGCTGCAACAGCATGACAAACTGCTACATGGCAAAATCCCTCATGTATAACTAAATTCACTCATGCATACAATTAAAGGTATAGCAACTTAAAGGGTAAACACAATTTATTCTAGCACTATCAATTCGAACGTATGGAAAAATGCTACCCAGGTCATGGCGCCCATTAGACGACGTGGTCGTATTCGTAAAAAGACATCACAGTCACAAGACTGCATCCAAGAACATTAAATTTGATTTCTTCCCAAACCAGGACCCGTCAATACGGGAGCCGCGATACAGTACGCACTGGACAACCTTCTTACCCCGGAAGCTGGCATGAGAGACAACAGAGTGCCGAAGACGATTACTGTTATTTCAGACAGAAATGCTGACGATGATTTTAAAGGTCCAGCAGAGGAAGCAAGAAGACGTGGTATCCTGGTAAATTCCTAATTGTACTTATTATCAAACGGATTAGTGGAAAGGATTGGTGGATCGACAACCGTGACGCCAGCCCACATGAACAAAAAAGTAGTAAACGGAGTAGGCTTGTCTATAGAAGTCTCAGAATTAATCATATTGGTCATTGACAACAGCAAAGTAGTCAAGCTCAAACATAGGAACACAAAACAAAGCCTTAAACAGTTCCTTGTGGAAAAAACATAACTGCCAGGGAGCTTGTATGTAGTACATACATTTTATGCCAACGTTTCAACAATCACTGTTGTACAAAATATCAAGAGGTTTGCATTTAAATGTATTCGTTACATACAACGTCTGTTGCAGTTAAGTTTTTGTCAAATTAAAATACATTTTAAATTGGTTCAATGAATTTTTTTAATCCTACACGTCCCTGACCGACCCAGTAACTTGGTTAGCCAATGGCATGACAGTGACAAACCAGCAACAATCTGTTAACCACTCAGAGCCGTATATAGCTGACAATAGTAGGTGCAGCAACATCTATACTGCATTACAGATCTATTTCCTCGGTATGGCGTTGGACGGGTATGAGTTTGACCGAGACCAGCTGCTTGAACTAACAGGTCGTGAGGAGCATATCATGGCATTCGACCGGTCACTGAGCTCACTAACCGATGATCATATTGGCGACATGATGAAGCATTTCTGCCGTAACCCGTGTGACCATGTACTCCATGCACATGGTAGCGGATAAGAATGGCGACACTGCACTGGACCACTAAAACTACCTGATAGTTGATGTATATTTTTGTTTATCAAGGTTGTTATGGCATAGCATGTAAAAGTGTTTGTTTCTTTAAGTGTGTACAAAATACTGGACTGAATTTGTCGCAATAAACATACCGAACAAAAGGCAGACAAAAGAACTATAGAAAGTGGTTACAACAATTTGTTTTATCAGCAAACCGAATACCATTTGATTAGCAAACAAAGCATTAAAACAAGCAGACCATGTCACCGGATTTTAAACCATGCAAAAAGAGTGAACCTTGAGCCCCTTTCAGATTAAGATGGCAGTAATGCTGAAAGCCTCAACGATAGATACCAAACTCTAATGATGAATAATAAAGAAACGGAAACCAAAAAATTGTTTTTAGCCGATAAAGCGATAAATTATGTGTTAATACACAGGGCCAACAAAATTGTAATTCCACTTTCTTGATGGTTTTGGAACATTTAAGTAAGCGGAAGGCGACAACCGCAAGCGTAAGGTCAAGGACCTTGCAAAAAGAACTTTCGTACGGCGTTTGATTATAATAGCTGCATTGCTGCATGAAGATTTACGACAAAACCGTGCACTCAATTGGCGTGGTCAAGTAAGCCTCGGCACGCACTTAATTTAAACTGATTTGCAACCACAATAACAGCAGCATTCCTAATAAGGACGCAGTGTCGTTTCAAATATTTTAAAAACATTAACCATTTCATTCCCTTTAGTTTATCCTGTTTTGTTCGAACAATGTATACGCACAGTTTGAAAACCATAAGAAATGTCTATTCGATTGTCCTTTTTGTTTTATAGCACACATAACCAAACAAGGCAAATCAGTTTTATGTGCAGGTTTTCTGCGAAATTACTGTAAAACATTCTTGACCATCTGTCAACACCCCGATCACAGTCTTGATCTTCAGGCTGACCGAAAAAAAATGATAAACGATCAATCTTCATTTTTGAACCAAGCTGACCAGCTCGATAATCATCCCCCGAGGCTTTTAGCAACAAACGCCTTTTGAAATTTGTGCACGGGTTAACTTTGATTACTGCAAAGACGCCTCGTTATGAAGATTTTCTTCGCAAGTTGTTACCTGCTTGGCATGCTGGCCGAAGTTTACGGTAAGCAAGGCTAAACAGGGCATTATGTTAGTACAAGAAAGCTGTGATATATTCGAATTTATCTTTAGGTCTGAAATGCATGACC
>QXVZ01018554.1:0-15569 GCA_008931825.1 Phallusia fumigata | reverse complement strand
ACTGAAATATCCAATTGAGCACGGAATCGTTACCAACTGGGACGACATGGAAAAGATCTGGCATCACACCTTCTACAACGAGCTTCGTGTTGCTCCTGAAGAGCACGCAGTTCTCCTTACCGAGGCCCCACTTAACCCTAAGGTAGATCAACTTAAGTCCTTGGAAATTTAATTAATTTGTGTCCAGCGTCGGCCTGAAATGCGGTGTTCTTTTCTTTCTCTTGACCTAGTACTTATTTATTCGTTGTAAACTGTAGGCCAACCGTGAAAAGATGACCCAAATTATGTTCGAGACATTCAACACACCTGCAATGTACGTTGCTATCCAAGCTGTCCTTTCACTTTACGCCTCTGGACGAACCACAGGTATGGTTAAATTAATCCTTATAAATTTGCTTCCATTGTATGGTCCAGCAAAAAAAAAACATAACAAGTTTTACCATCGTAATGAAGCAAATATTACAACAGCTAAACAAGCAAGTCAGCTGTTGGTTGATAATTTAAAGGCATTGCAAATCAAGGAAATAAAATTAATCTAACGAATACGACATGTTAACGAAAAACAAAACAAATTTCCTAGTTCAAATACGGTTGCTACATTTTAAAAATCAGAACAGTTCGTTAAAACGTTTTACATGTAACTGTCCAAAACAAAACAAAAAGTTCCCGAATGGTTTGTTGGGTCCCAATAACCACAGTCAGCGTATGTGCAGTCTGTTATTGTTACTTCCGTTTTAACGTTACCAAAACGTGCTAATAGACTGTCAATGATCGCAACCAATGGACTATAGTCTATGTGGTTTTACTCTACCTGGTCCTACTTGTCTGGATGAAACATGTGACAATGGGTTGATGCTAATAAGATAAAGTAAGAAATACAGAAACTGTAATTAAAATAAAACTTTTGTATTTCATTTGCATCTTTGCAAAACCTATTTAAGCCACAACCCTCCGGTGCAATTATGCAAAAACGTAACCGATAGGAACCCTTTATTGTCCTACATTTTACCGAACATTATGCTTGTCAACCGCAAAGAATCAAATCGTGCCCTTAATTAAGGTTGGTAAATCATTCGTCGGGAATTCACTAAATTCACAACTAAAAAGTCATCATCGATGCAAGGTTCTGGTCGTAGGAAACAAAATGGCCGCTAATATCTGTGTCGTTAGGCTTGACCGCCTGCAGCACAATTCCCACAACTTTTTCTCACGCAACGACATTGTTAACTTATACCAGCCAACATTCCACCCTGAAAGTGCAATTTGGTTCATTGAGAAATGTGATGTTTTGTGTTGCAGGTATCGTCTTTGACAGTGGTGATGGTGTTTCCCACACCGTCCCCATCTACGAGGGATATGCGCTCCCCCACGCCGTCTTGCGGTTGGACATGGCCGGCAGGGACATGACCGATTGGATGATGAAGCTCCTCACAGAAAGAGGGTATTCTTTCACCACCACAGGTTCGTTGTAGTAATTAAACATTTTTTAAAGACAGCGTCAATTCAAAAATAAATGTTTTTTAAACACATACGCGCTGATGTCACTTTATTAATTTATTATTGATTATTCTTTCAGTTACTCTGACGTAATATCTATGCACACACGAGTCCGCTTGGTAGGGCGACCAAAACAAAAGCAGTAAATGCTTATGCAATAATTAACAAACATTGTTATCACAGCCGAACGGGAAATCGTGAGAGACATCAAAGAAAAATTGTGCTACGTTGCACTGGACTTCGAACAGGAAATGCAAACGGCTGCCAGCAGCAGCTCCCTCGAGAAGAGCTATGAACTTCCCGACGGACAAGTAAGCAGCCAACTGATTAGTTTCAAAGATACTTAATAGAAATTCAATCATGTTTATCCCTGGAACTACTTGATCTAATTTGTTGTCAGCCTATAATTTGACTGCATACTAATTACTGCTCCGCTAAAACTGCTGTTAATACCTTGAAAGACTGGGTGTTAGTCAGTTATCAATTTAATTTTGCAGGTTATCACCATCGGAAACGAGCGATTCCGAGACCCCGAAGCTCTGTTCCAACCCTCTTTCCTCGGTATGGAGTGCGCAGGTATTCACGAAACTACTTACAACTCAATCATGAAGTGTGATGTTGACATCAGAAAGGACCTGTACGCCAACACCGTGCTTTCCGGAGGAACCACAATGTTCCCAGGTAAGTTCAGTAGATATACATATTCACGATTTGTGCGGCAGGTATATTAGGCAACTAATACATGACTACGTTATTGTTTACAGGTATTTCTGACCGCATGCAGAAGGAAATTACCGCCCTTGCTCCACCAACAATGAAGATTAAAATCATTGCTCCCCCTGAACGAAAATACTCTGTATGGATCGGAGGATCGATCCTCGCATCCCTCTCCACCTTCCAACAGATGTGGATCTCAAAACAGGAGTACGACGAATCCGGACCAAGCATTGTTCATCGCAAGTGTTTCTAAATCATCAGATAAATAAAAAGTTAATCCCCCATTGCTCATGTAAACTACATATATCAGGAAACTCTGTATTGCTAATTTTTCTCTTTCGCCGATACTTGATGAGATGTTTCGTTTTGAATGTAATAAAATGTAACAACTGTGTGATCACAAATCCCGCTCCTGTTGAGTTAACTAAAGTTTATGTTGCGTAGAAAATAAAACCATAAAATATAGCCTTTACCGAATTTAAAATGTTTGAAAAAGGACTTTATAAACCGCAAAATCTTCTTTTTCGTCATTAACAAGAAACAAACGAGTAAAAACGATTTTTTTTTTAGACTTGGAAGTGCTAAAACAAAGTTATGGGCATTTGAAATATAAAAACACTATTTTCGTTACTTATTGAGAATAAACAGTGATTTTTGTGCCGACGTTACAAGGGTTAGTTGAACAAATTGTTAAGGGGGTGATTGGGGCTGCTGGTCTGGAAAACGTTTGCGGAGGTCCGTGAAATTTAACGAGGTTTTATTNACGAGTAAAAACGATTTTTTTTTTAGACTTGGAAGTGCTAAAACAAAGTTATGGGCCTTTGAAATATAAAAACACTATTTTCGTTACTTATTGAGAATAAACAGTGATTTTTGTGCCGACGTTACAAGGGTTAGTTGAACAAATTGTTAAGGGGGTGATTGGGGCTGCTGGTCTGGAAAACGTTTGCGGAGGTCCGTGAAATTTAACGAGGTTTTATTTATGCAAAGGAAATTCGATTTGTTTAGGCATCTAAAATAGTGGTCGTGACCTGGCTATGTCCAGCTTCTGCGAATTAATTTGCATGTCCAGTCATTTGTCCTTCAGGTCTGCTGCTTGTCCTTATGGGCTAAAGCTTTTGTATTATATTTGTGGATTTCGATGACTAAAACTCTGTATTGGCAAACGTCACGAAAGCTACCAATGACTTATTTCGTTAGACACTTGTTCTTAATGATTGATAGAAAACTGCCTGAGAAAAATTGTTGCATATCTCTGAAAAAATTACTCAGTAGATTTGAGATAATTTATGTTTGAGGGAGTAATGTTTTCGGTATCGAGGTTTTCCTGTATTACCCAAAGACCGAGGATAATCCTTATGAAACCATAAGCAAAATTTTTCAGTCTTTTTTTAATGACACCTCCTTGATTACAGGAGTGTGTACAAAACAGTTTAGCTTTTTTAGTTTAGCTTTTTTTAAAAGTGCTCGAACTGGTCAAAGATAAAATATTTCAATAAAACCCCATTTAACCTTTATTAGTTTCATAAAACAAATAGGCGATTTTATTGCATTTACAAATCGGACAACATCCATAAATCGTATGTAGTTTTTTTTACATGCTCTCCTTACAGAGTCACAGGAAGTTGCAACTTATCCGCAAACATGTCGAATGACTCAACCTTTATGCGATTTGTTGATGCTTTGTATAAAGTTTTGTCAGTATTAATAAAAAATATCTAGTAGAGTAGGAAGATAATAGCTGCAACATTATGTAAATTTTAATGATCTAACGAAAAACTGATTTGTTTGTTTCTTACTGTTAAATTCATGTCAACAGAATTCTGTGACAGTTAGTGTGTACGTAGTTTCGTCCCAAATAAAACTGCTTTTAATGGTTTTACTGAAGTCGGTATGCAGTTTTTTCAGCCTTATTTGGTCAAGGTAAGACATTTGACCCCAAACTATGAAAGAGACCCAATTACTCTACTAATTGTGATTAATATTACCGCACAGTACAGTACAGTGCGATCAAATAATGTGGTTCNGGTCAAGGTAAGACATTTGACCCCAAACTATGAAAGAGTCCCAATTACTCTACTGATTGTGATTATTATTACCGCACAGTACAGTGCGATCAAATAATGTGGTTCTAAAGTGGCCGCGATTGGGCAATCAACGACCAGTAAAGTTAAGCATCGTTTGGTCATTTATTAAACAACTCGATATCACATAACTTTATTGTAAAACTTTCTTGTTGTATTTATGACCAATTTAGATAAAAAACAAACTGAAAAACAAGTACAAACCCACTTTCTCGATGAGTAAATTGGACGTGGACACCTTAATTTATGCACTATAGATCACCATAAACCATGCGATAAATTTAATTGCCATTGGTTTAAATCCATTTTATGCAAATTAAGTTGCCCGAGGGAAAGTTTGATATGCTTAAATAATGCGTTTTGATTGCGTCTATTGTTTGAATTGATGAGAGAGATAAAAGTTTTAGGCAGGAGTTTCTTTAAATCTACGTGCCTTTGCGATAGGTGATGGCCTACTTTTGTTTTTGTATTTAAATGTTTTTTGGTTTGAAAAAACGTTCAGTAGTTTTTTACTTTAACTTTTTTACTTTTTGCTCGGGGAAACTTTCGCGTTTGAAATCTCACTAAACACAATTTCCCAAAAGACCCAAATCGAAGTTGTTGTCTCTTTTATGTTAATTCTATTGTGCAGGGCTTTTTTTATCGTATTTGGGTGTAAACTATCGACAACTCTTGTTGGCAAGCATGACGGCAGTTGTAATTGATAACGGTTCGTGGAGAATAAAAGCAGGGTTTGCCGGAGAAATGGATCCGGCGATTGTCTTCTCGCCAGTGCTGCGAATACGGTTCGTAAAATTTGTTTAACGATGCAATGGTAGCAATTGTTAACATGAATAATTTTGTAAGTTTGTAAGGGATGCCAGTTGATCTTGCTTCGACAAATTGTGAAAAAGAACTTGTAATGGTCTACTGGTATAACGATATTCTAAAATCAATACTCTATTTGTTTGTTACGAACTCATAATGATAATTTACACTTTTCTCATGGTTGTTTTTTAAAAAAACAGATGGGTTTAGTTGACATAGAAATAAGAGACTTTGAACACGAAGAAGACAGAGTTCCGTTTGGTGAGGGAAAGAGCAGAACAACAGGCGCTAACCTTCAAGTTAATAACCCAATTGTACGTGGGGACATTACAAATTGGGATGACATGGAAAAGGTTTGGGTTCACATATTGCGTGACCTCTTAGTTACCTCACCACTCGAGCATCGAGTCTTGCTCGCAGAGCCTTCTTCAACTACGAAGGTAAAAAATTATATTTAGTTTTTACTGTTTCTAAATGTTTGGTTACTTACACCAACGCATAACCTGTATATAGTGTACTCACAGGAAATCTGTCAAACTGCTTATTCTTGCAATTCTAGTTTGAATTCCGGTTTCATTGGATTCAGGTGTAAAATGATAACTGCAAATCTACTAAAAGATGTATCTTCACAGGCTACGAAGGAAAGAATGGCTCAAATTTGGTTTAAATCCTTTGAAGTACCTGCCTTGAGCATAGAAAACACAGCCAAGCTTTCCTTGCACGCAACTGGTAAAACAAGTGGTAAGTTTGCTTGTAGTTACACATTATTTCAGGTGATCACGATGCCGTTTTGATTGCAAATATGTCGTGAAGCAGCCTGTAGTACCACAAGAGGGCAGTGTATACTCTTGTTGATTTTTTAGCAGCAGTAAAAATCTAAAAAGTGTAAAAAATTACAGCAGGATAAAGTTTGCTGAAGAAAGTTATTGCTTTGCCATGTTCCAGAGTAAAGTCGGGATTTTTACCAAAATGATTTGCCTTTGCGTGTAAAAAGCTGGTACAATCAAAACGGAAATAATGTAGTTTCGTGTGAGAAACACGACGCAGCAACAATCAACGTCTGGGAAGAACATATAACTAACTTTTAATTGAGGTTTGACCGGATGATTAGGAAAAACTATCGCCACGACATTTACAACTGTGGTTACCTCTATTGAAAATTTTGAATCTTATCCAAACTCCTAATAAAACTTTAAAATGTTGCTGTAAAAAAGGACAATTCCTTTTTAATCCGTTACTCCAAAGAACAGTTTTGTACGCGTACAGGAATCGTCTTCGAAAGCGGAAATGAAGGTTCTCGTATAGTTCCTGTTTACAATGGATATGTTCTGTCTTACGCAAAACAACGATTGGAGCTGGGCGGAAAAAACATTTCTAAATTTTTAACTACACCTTTAAGTCAAAGAGGGCTTGAAATTCTGGAAGACAACCGGGGTGTGTAAAATGTATGTTTTTCTTATTTTCATTTTACCATGCAGAAATGTTTTGAACTTAATTTTGAGCTATTTTTCAACATGTTAATGGCCTACACAAAAAATAATGCTTTGATAGAAAACCTGCATTTTTTGTTTTGTGTTACAAAATTTAGCAAGCCTATCCTGGTAAGTAACTTAACTCCCTTTTCAGTAACATTTCAAACAAAGTTACATTTGTACAATTTTCCCCCATGGTATACAAACGACAGTTGATTGCGATTATCAGCAGTTAAAGTGAATTATTTGAAGGTTTAAAGATTGGGGTTTGAGAATAGTGCATCAAAGCAAAGTTTGTATGTTTCTATTTGTGTTCTTAGCATGGAATAAGAGTCCACATCAATTTACGTGTTTTTTCTGTGGTTTTATTTTCTAAATTCTCCCCAATCAAACCTGGGTTAACAGATAGCAACGGACTAATGCTTCAGCATTCGAGAACGTCTGTGAATCTTTCTTACGTGCTTAGCAATAGCCAGGATAAAAATATTGTCCTCAATATTATTTTTTATTATAGCTGCAATTGTACTCCATAAAAGAACATGTCGAACTGGATTTGAACCAATAGCTATGCGAAAGCACCATATTTACATTTTTCCAAACGGTGTTAAAAATCGTTTGGCTTTTAAAGCCAAGCTTGTAAAATGGTCACATCGTAAAACATTTCTCTTCTTTTTTAGAAGACGTCATTGAAAGCATTAAAAGATTGGGTTACGTTGCGCTAAACTATGACCAAGCATTAGAAAATCCCGGCGAATCGCATGGCTTCTTTCAATTACCTGACGGAAACGTAAGTGACATATTTTACTTCAGTTGTTTAAGAGCATTAACATGTTTATAAAACCCTGTAAGATTAAATTTATAATTAATCACATGACCTGATAATTACGCCAGGGACCGGTTTCAACAATTAAAGTGTAATAAAACCAACAACTTTAAAAGATACCCAACATATCTAGGAATAGTTCAGGTTACGTCACATGACGCGACAGGCAAAGGAGGACTGTTCGGTTCAACTACTGCAAACGAAAATTTTGATATGTGCAGAAAGATATTCGGTTTTACACAAATTAATGTGGTTATAATTGAATTGTAGACTATAAATCTGGGGACTGAAATATTCCGGATGACAGAACCAATGTTTAAACCAAGTTTCATTGGAATAGAAACAAACGGAGTTGATAAATTAATTTACCGTTCGATCAACAAATGTCCAATTGAAATTCGACCAGAAATGTACAACAACATTGTGTTCGCAGGCGGAAACACAATGTTTCGAGGTAAAATTTGTTAACATTATTGATGCTAGATTATGGTCTACTTTTTAAAAAGGACTTTTACAAAGACTTTCCCTGTTGTATTACCAACGGCAACGAATTATATCAAAAACACTTGCTTACGTGTTCAAAAGAATAATAGTAAATCAAAGATATCTTGCCTGCTGCATTCAAATTCTACATGAAGCAAAAACCATATCTTATCTGACGCGGCACTTGAAGCATACATGCATAACTGTTTAAAAAAATGATGCATACTGGTAACTTTACTGGACAAATATTCACACCAGGTATGAAAGAACGGATTCACAAAGAGGTCTCAGCGCTTTCTTCCACCAACATTAACATCTTAGGTCTTTCCAATCACCAATACAGAACGTGGAAAGGAGGATCGATGCTTGCATCCCAGTCTACTTCTTCAGATAAGATGTGGATAACCAATGCAGAGTACCAGGAGTTCGGTCCATCCATAATTAACGACAAAAGATCTGTTGAACCAGGTGGTGATGATGATGAGTAATGGGAATTTTCTTGAGAGGATACGCTTAGTGTGTTTACCCTGGAAACTGTTTTAAAAAATACATAAAGTTTCTATAGTAAGGAGTTTATATGTACATTATATTAAAAAATATTTGTGTAAAATCTCTAATTTTTTTAAATTCACGGTGCCTGTTGTAAGTGGGATATTGAAAAGGCAAACACGAACTTGTTCACGCACAAACCCAAGTGAACGCAAAACCGCTGTTGACATAACGCGGTAACATGTATGTGCGAATAGGGACTTTCTATCTAACTTATGTAGCAATTCTTTTCTTGGCTCACGTAGTTGTTGCATCTACACAAAACAAATTCACCGTAACTTGATATCAATCGAATCGATTGTTTCCTAACATATAAATAAAAAACTATGAGATTATCGCTAATTTGTACAGTGATCGTTGGTAAACATTATTGTTTATCCAGGACATTCTTATTAAATAAAAAACTACAATTTAATTGATAAACATTGTTTGTATTGCATGGTATTATAATAAATTCGCTTTTGTGTGCACGAACGTAATTAATTTACTAAAACATTACAGCAACATGGCATAGATAGAGGAAAAGGATGCTTGTGTGGTGTATACTTTCTGGCAACTGGTGTGACTGCCGTATTTTTGCTAGCAACGGTTACCCTGGTTAACAGTAGATTCACTGTCTTTGCGGCGAAAACTAGTCAGCTTTATACTGTCACAAACAACATGTACATTAATCCAGGTGTTATATTGGTCAACACTCGGGAGCACAGGTAGATTGAAACAAACATACATGCGAATTTCCGTACATGCGCTTTCTATAAGGAAACAGAAAGTTTTACAAACTTGTAAGCACCGAGGTGAAGAGAAAACACTGACAACCCTAACACTTGTGGCGTTAAAGAAACTTCACCGCGGGTTACAAATTGTTAAATTAATGCTAATATCACAAAACAAAACAAACAATTGGAAATTGTTGTTATTTAAAGCAGATATTAACAGTTACAACTAAGTCACATGCGAGAGACCAAATCATTCGTTTACGAATCTCGCGTCATTGCAGCATAAGATTTTTACAGACAAGAAATTTTAAACTATAACAGGGGGCAACTTTTCGCCGTTACAACGGCTAATCTTATTAGAAGCGTTGCGCTACCAAGCATGGTCACAAAATCGCTACGAACATTACGTAGTGTAAGAAAGGTGTTGTCACTCTTGGTTTGTTTCCGTTATGTGGTTTGGGGCGCACAGCGTGAACAAACAAACTCGTAAATCGAGAACTAGTACATTGTCCCGAATTGCAAATGGTTTCACGTAAAAATGTAGTTCTATGCAAAAAAAGCAAACCCGACCGATATTCAAACTTACACAAAATCAACGAAAGAAACGCAAAAATACAAAAAGGCCTCGTGCAACAAAGCAAGAGGCGCAATAATGCTTGCTGACTCGGATACACTTTTGAAACCCCATTGTTTTTCTAAAATCAGTTTTTTCCTTTTCGCACTTTAATTTCCACGTTCAAGTTCGTTTAACTTTATAACATTTTGGTTGCCGAAGAACACGCCAACCGTCACATTGTGGCTGGCTCTATGTTTCTGGTGTTTCTTCGGAAAAAAGGAAAGGTTTGGCGTTTTTTTCTTGCTTGTGACTTTTGAAGAGAGGTTTTTGATGGTATTGTTTGTCGCAAGTAAGCTTTGTAACACACAGTACTTAAAAAAAGTAAAGGCTTCAAAGAATTGCTTCGAGAATCCTTTATTAGTGGTTTAAATAACTAGATACTGTCTGTCCGAACTATCACTTGTTTTATTCTTTAAGTGAACAAAAAGCATACGCAGATGTGGATTTTGCACTACACTATAATATAGGTACCGTTGTATAGACACCGTTGTTATAGTCTTATTCACCATTTACCGTCAGTACAAGGTTTCAAACCGTTTAACGAATTAGAAAAATAACCTCGAGTACAAAAATTTTTGCCAATCGCATCTCATGAAATTCTTACATTTGTTGTCAGAACGTCATTGATAAACAAAAATGCTTAATCAATGTTTGATTAAAATAGCATAACGATTTTATTGCAAAATCACAGCTATTTCCAATTCAACTTAAATAGGGTTTCCCTAAAGTGGGAATAATGGAATTCTGTTTTAAAAATCGGCTTGGCAATGTGTTCAAATAAAGCCAAACATATCATTTATTTGATTGCCTATAAATGTGATGCGCAGTAACGATCATGATTAGGTCAGGAACGTTGTTATTTCTGAGACACGATTGTGCAGAAATATGTATCACACATCACAACTTGTGCGTTTCGGCATTGGCTTGTGTTTGAGACGTTGACATTTATGTATCGTTTAACCAAATACAGGCAAGTTGTTTAAAATATAAAAGTTATTATGTATAAAAATAACTAACAATTACGATAACAAAGCGTTTTTGCTTGTTGTTTCTAAACGTACCCTAGCTTATATTTCTAACACCTTTCAATTAAAACTGCCTTTTTTAAGTAAAATATTGCAAACATGCCTAAAATAAGCTAAGCCTTGAGTCCAAATCTTGCCTCAGCTTTTGTACGGTTTCTCTAATTCAAATGTTGCGCCGACTGGCGACAGTTGTTGTTTTGCTGCATGCAAATCTACAATGTTGGGATATTAGTATTTGTTATTTTATCTCACCTACAAAACTTTAATTGCCCCAACTCAGATGTATTAACATTTTTATGTAGTGATTTTTTTAAGTGCATTTTTCGTTTGTAAAGCCTTCTTTGAAAACGAATTTGACAACAAGTTGACAGTTTAAATTTTAAAGGAAAAAACTATTTTAGAAACATAAGCATGTGCCTAGACAACGGGAAAGTTATGAAGAAAATCTGATGCTGACAGTGTTATCTTTTCGAAATGTGGATTACATCCCAAAAATTTAACTTGCAATAAGCAGACAGCAGGGGCAAATTAACCTTTATCAGTTAGAACAGCTTTTGTGATAAGTAAAAACATATTTGCTGCATCATTGCTAGCACCGATCGTACCGAAATGAAGTTGCACACCGTAGTCAAGACAAAAATGTTAACTTTGGGTCGAATGCAAGTGTCAGCGGCAGCGGTGCTGCCAACAGTCCAGACAAAGTTTGGGTTTTTGGGTGATGTGTTATGTTAGCACGATGGCGCGAATTCTTTTTTTTTATCTATTTTTACTATATTATCACGAGGGCCTTTTTCCCTTTTAACATAGCAAATTTCTGCGTCAACGACCACAGTTAGAGTTTTGAGGGTCAATGACTAAATGTTTATTAACGCTAGGTGGCGCTAAGTGATTTATCTGATGGGGGTTTGTTCTCGGGATATTTCCGGGTTCGAGCCCCGTAACAAAAAATAAAAAAATAAATGAATTTGTTACCTTTTTAATCTGAAACAAAAATAGCCTGGTTTAATATATTTACATTAAGCGCACTCTTTTATGTGAAAAGATAGCAAGTGAAAAAATCTACACAAGTTAGTGGCCAACCACCATTCCATGCATCAGCGCATTGCATGTTATAAACAGCCTCGCCGTATATTTCCGTGTTAGACAAGCAACATAAAACCACAATGCGCCACTCTGTTTATAAATGCAAGAGAGACAGTTTGAGTACAAAGGCAGTGTTAACACTGTTACGGATTTATATTGTTGTGCTCATATTAAACCCTGTGTTGTAATTGGTGTTTTGTTTCGAACCTTGTGTGCTTATGGCGTAATAGCAAATACTCAGCATTCCAATCACAGTAATCCCTAATCTTGTGTTATGCCTTGCTATGTTAATTGTCAATCGATCACCTATATAAGAGTGTACTTCTTTAGTTCATTCATTTTATTTACTTGTGTTTGTTTACAATACAACTCGTGAAGAATACAACAAACCATGTGTATCACACAGATATGGGCGGCTACATACTGGTCAGCGAACATCGCAGTAAACTTTGCCACAGTTACAAATTACAAGTTTCGTTACTTGGTAATTACAGTCGTTACATACATATGTACAAAGAGACTTACCAGAAAAACGCTCGCTTGCTTGCAAACAAATAACCCTTTGCACATCAAAATGGCGTAGCACTGTGCCCCACAGTAGTCAGGCGTAAAAGGGACAAAACCACGTTGCGTTGTCACTTAAAACTTAGTCTCTTATTATTACGTGACAGACTGAGGAGATTGCACCACACTTTAGTGTGGAGAAAAATGTGCATTCATAGATATCAGCAATTAATGGCAAACTAAATGTATCACGCTGGCCAGTATGTATCACGCTGGCCACTCCCATAAAGCGATTTGTCCTAACAAAGCGACCTTCTAGTTGTTCTCGTTGTAGCCAAATCGTGTTATTTGCGAAGACCATCTAATTTACAATTGCAATACACGCGCATGGAAAATTTATTGGGCTATGAACAGCATTTCCTTTTTATGATGTTTTTGAAAAGGAATTAGATTATTTGCGATCCTGGAAAACATTTCATTACATCAAGATAAAAGACAGGTTTCTTTCTTATCGTTGATTTTTAAATCTTTTTGTTTATTTTCTCCTTTATTATACATGTTTAACAAATTGATTTCAGTCCTTAAAGTAATAATTTCAACCACAAGGAGCTTGCACATACAACGAATTAATTCATGTATCAAGGATTTTGACTAACTCCGTAATTGTAGAACAGTTTGACCAGATGTATTAATTCTTGACCTCTTTTTATATTTTATCTTAGCAAAGTTTAACACCAACAACAACAAAAATTACCACAGTTCAGGAAATGCTTACTTAGATCAATGTGGAAATATATGGACATTTAATTGACAGATGTCTGATGCAGCAGGATACGAAAAGACCCCTAAAAATTGCAATGGCAATGTATATAGGCAGTTTGATTTTAAGGAGGTGAGAATAAGATAATTTGAAAGTAATGGTAAAGGGACTAAGGAACAACGCCATAGTAAAACTAGTTTCTGTGCATCTATTCTGTCTACAAAACATTGATGGGAATGCAGTTTTTTTCACTCAAACAAAGCAACAATATCTGCACTGTGCTGTTAGGTTTATGGACTTTACGGTTTAATTGGTTCAGAAATTCTTTTAAACACAAATTCCTTTTAAAGTCGGATCTTTAAAGGTTATGTAGACAGCTGTTGTTTTCAGGCAATGCAAAAGCTGCGCTTTCTATATTGCACTGGTTTATGATGGAAGGTTCTGATAGTGTAAAAAATTAAGATAAATGCCATTCCCAAACGGATTTGATTCATCCAGATTGAGAATGGTAAAATTTGCAATGCAGATTATAAACATATGCCCTTCGTTTGTTTGTGCGACGCTGTACAGTCCAACCCACATAACGGAAAGGAGCTTTGAGTGACAAATCGTTTCGACATTTACGCAAAATTGATGATCGGAGCATTTGTAACCATATATGGTAGCACAACGCCCTGTTTTGCCTGCTTTGCAAGCGTTTGTGTTTTGTTTCTGACGTAATTATAAATTACACAGTAATCAGTTTGAATACTAAAGAGGTAACCGTTGTTGGCAGAAACGTTGTTGGGCAGGGTAGTTTGATTGTCGTGATTTGAACAAAAATATTTTCTAATATAGCTGCTTTTTGGAAAGAACTAAAGCAAACAAGATGACGTATCAGGAGCATCCAATGGTTTGGACATATGTAGTGGCTAAATTTATGTTATGAATTGAGATGAAGTTTTATAGACTTTTGGGTCAACCCAAGAATGTGAAAATACCTACTCGAAAATGTAAGCTCTGTTTTGACGAACCTCAATACAATTCTGTTACAGAATTTTCGTCACCAAACAAAATAAACTGAAAGCAACATTTATTGTTGCCACTGAATAAAAAATTGAAAAACACTTATGTTGCAATAAATCGAAAATACAAAATATGGACGACATGGAAACCGTGGTTGTTGACAATGGTTCAGGAATGTGTAAAGTTGGTTATGCTGTAGATGACGCACCAAGAGCTGTGTTTCCGTCAATTGTAGGACACCCAGGACATCAAGTAATTCTTCTCATTGTATTAAAATTTGACAAGGACGTGTTTTGGAAACTTAATTATTAATAATATAGTACTGCAACTGTCCTGTATGTTTTGGGGTCATAAGTTTGTGTGTTGTTGTTTTTTCCAAAAATGTTTGTTTCGTGTGGTCATTACGTGATGGTTGGAATGGGCCGAAAGGATAGTTACGTCGGTGATGAAGCTCAGAGCAAGCGGGGAGTTCTAACCCTCGCCTATCCGATTGAGCACGGGATTGTGACCAACTGGGATAACATGGAAAAGATCTGGCATCACACCTTCTACTACGGACTTCGTGTTGCCCCCGAGGAACACCCTGTTCTGCTCACGGAAGCCCCACTTAACCCGAAAGTAAATGCTTGTGCGAAACCTTTGTCGTAAAGCAAGATCTACATTGACCCATACAGAATCCGATGTATTTTTACATTGGTTCACACATCTTTGTTGCCTAAATGGACTCAATAATATGCAAACGAGATGTCAAATATGTTTGAAAAACAAGGGGCGTTTGCCTTTGCTGGTCCTGCGAATCTTCACACCAACCGGAAATGTAATGCTGTATATATTTTCGAGCAAAACAAAAAATTTGGCCATGTCTTCAGTGTGTTTGTTTTGTAACAAAAATCAAAATTTTTATTTTACAGGCAAACCGTGAGAAAATGGCTCAAATCATGTTCGAGACATTCAACTCACCTGCAATGTATGTTGGTATCCAAGCTGTTCTTTCTCTTTACGCATCGGGACGAATTACAGGTATTTTACAAAATCGACATTGCTTTGACACTTTAGGGATTTATCAGTGGTTGTTGGGTTCCAGCTATTATAAGTTTTCCAACTATCAACGTTCGGTTCAAAATATCTTGTTCAAAACCTGCTTCTCAATTAGGGTTAACAATAAAAAATAAACTTGGTAATACAAAACTATTAATACGATTTGTTTTATTACACAGGCATTGTGTTGGACAGTGGTGATGGTGTCTCGCATACAGTCCCCATCTTCGAGGGATACACGCTCCCGCACGCTACCATACGGTTGGATTTTGGCTGGTCGCGACTTGACTGATTAAGATTCTTTCCGAGCGGGGATACTCATTCACCACAACAGGTATAAGAACTATTACTTTTGGTTGAAGTCTCCAAAGACAGGCTAAAAGAGTTAAG
>QXVZ01018542.1:0-12742 GCA_008931825.1 Phallusia fumigata | reverse complement strand
TAATAATTTGATGTAATTTATTTAATTTAAAAAAAGAATTGGTAATTTAAACAAACTATGGCCATATCTACAAATTTTAAAGGACGAGCAAGTCAACCACATAGCTTGCCAATTTTACCCATTTTAGGCGGCTAGGTAATGGTTGGGGCTATGAAAAAACAAACCAGAACGACCAAACTAAAGTGTATTTAATTGCATCCAATTAAGACGTTGTGAAAAAACTTTACCACTGGAGGGGGCTGCATGGCAACCACTAAGGATTCCGATCACTAAGCTAGTGACAGCTCCCACCGCCAAAACACTTTTTTGTTATTTTTTCAAGGGGTTTCAACCCGGGAAGATCCCGAAGACGAATCCCGATCAGGTTTTTAATGTCAGTACATGGGTCGAGCGCCTCCGCATATGACCAAGTATTTAAGAACAAAAAGTAGTTAATTTTTTTCTGGGGTGGCGGGGTAACCACTTTGCCTATAGGGTAAAACACGCCAATTCATGCAGCACAATGACATGTTCAGTGACACAAACTGTCTAAATTTTAGCTAATTCGGATATTGTTTGATAATTTGTCCATTTTTAGAAGGCTAGCGGCGTAACCAGTGGGGACTCGGGGTCAAACGAAATAGATGGCATCTATTTAACCATATCTACCAGCTGTAAACGTTTCATGCAAATCCACCAAATTTTTCACAGGAAAATTACATGGACAATCTGTAGGGTAGAAAAAGTAAAAACATCATGTGTTCCCTTCACGAAGGAGACCCATAATTACCCGTTCCGATTTGAGGATGTGGAGTCGTCGTTGCGGCAGATGTTGCGTTAGTTTTAGAACCTAAGAGACAGTGAAAACATTAATTTGACCAACAAGATAAGATGGTAGCGCTGGAACGCTTAGCAACAGAATAACCAGGAAAAGATTTGCAAAACTCAGCTAAACTAAAACTCTTGTGCACTTTTTATCGGCCGAACATCATACGTTTTCCCTTATATGCGAAACGCGGTTTGGGTTTGCAATTGGCAGACGATTATTCTCTATTGTTTTTTTATTACTGGGCTCTATCGGGGCATATCGGGGTCAGCTGTTTGTTGACGTAAAACTGTAGTCTTTTTACCATGTATAAATCAGCTTATCATACACATACTACAGGCTAATTATTGCGTTCGTAAACTCTTACACTGTAGTATAACATCATCATTTTTCGCTACTTAAAAGTGAACTTACTAAACCAGGTAAGGTAGAAACCAGAGCCGGTGACGCTACTGTCGGATTTGAACTCGATCTTGACAGAGCTCGAGTTTGAAGTACCACTGACGTTAGTATTTGAGGTGCCACAAATCCGTCCTGTGCTGCTTACCTGGGATCAACAAAAGTCGCTAGGGCGCTTAAGTTTAAAACCCTGTTTGAAGTGATAGAACTTTGATATGTACAACAGACACCCTTAGGTTTGAGTGTAATAAGGCCAGCATATTAACTATTTCACCGTCACAGGCAGTTATTAAAAATTTACGTTTGAATTACATTGGCTCATGTTTACACAAAATAGTTACGAACACATATTTTGTATACATCGCGGATTTTCGAGTTTTCGAATAGACAGTTGAGGCGGTGCTAAACAATTTCAAAACGATAGTGGCTTTCCTGAAATAGCCGTTCGGCTATCGGATAGCCGTTCGGAAGAAATAGCCGTTCGGCTATCGGAAAGAGAAGCTCAATCACTTAAATCGGGATATTACACATCGCCAATTAGTTTGATCCGAAAATCGAATGCATTGCAACCGACAGCTAGTTTTACTTTTATGGTAGCAATGCAGCAGGGTTTATAATTTACGCACTGTTGCTAATGTTCATCAGTTTACCGAAATCCATAACCCATTGCAGTAACACTTACCACCAAGCTTGAATTTTCCCAAGTTACACCGGAAATTGAAAGCCAATCAAAAATGCAATTAGCCTGACGTTCGATTGAAGTATTCACGAGAAAAAAGTTTAGAGTCTGTCAGAAAATGTAATAAATACAAAGGTATGATAAATGTTTTGTCAATTTTTCTTGTACAAATTTAATTAGAATTGTGCCAATGGCAAAAAACTGTTATTGATCTGCTTAAGGCCTTTCCTTCAAGAAATCCGACAATCGTTTAAGGATTAGTACCACCTATGTTCAAAACTTGGAATGTTTAAGGTAGAATAACTGACTTTTCTAGAATAGTGGTTCCAAATCCAAATTGAATCCAGGTTGTAATAGTTTTGACATCGGCACACAGCAATGAAGTTTAAACAAGACTAATTTACCTTCTAACCGATCTAATGTATGAAAGTAATTAGTAATTTGATCAGCCATATCAAACATAAGGTGGTTATGGCAAATGACACAGCAAATCGTAGTAAAAAAATAGTCCAGCAAGTAAACTACTATTTCGCTTCCCAGCACAGTTATAAATGTTAAACTAAACCAAGTTATATTGCAAATGACACTTCCACTTCAATTGTTGGGACATTACATTAGTACAACTTTGATATTACTATCTGCTTAATTGTTGATCACTAACAATTTTAGTTTTTGTTGTGGATAAAATAACATTTGGTTGCTATTACCAAAATGAAATTTAGAAATTGGATTTAAATCGAATCTTCACGGCAGAATTTTAGATCAATTTAAATCGAATCGAATCGAATCTTCAACTTTGATATTACTATCTGCTTAATTGTTGTGGATAAAATAACATTTGGTTGCTATTACCAAAATGAAATTTAGATTTCGGATTTAAATCTAATCTTAACGGCAGAATTTTAGATCAATTTAAATCGAATCTTCATGGGTTGGAATTCTTAGGATTCGCTGTGAAACTTTGAACACTCACCTTTAAACTCATGCACAATTTAGAAACTATTGCTTACATTAGGGTAATNAAGCTCCAAGCCAAGTCTAAAGGTAATTTAGTGGTAAAAAAATTTGTTTTGTACTTTTCGACACTTAGAGTCTTAAAATTAAAAGCAAAAAGTTCTACAGTAGCATTTACTAGGGATGGACCGAACCGAACCAGAACCCGAATACTTGGTACCGAGCATCGCAATTTTTGATGCTCGGTGCTCGGCCGAGTAGTCGTACGAATTTGGCTGAGCATTAGATAAAAAATTCAAATGAAACCAAATATAAATTAGGCGTATTAGTGACGGTGATGTATCGTATTATACGGTGAACGTTCGTTTGTGGGTAGGTTTATCAGATTGCTATTGACGGATTTATTCATTGCTAACGTACAAAAGTAGTGTTCCATGTCTAAAGGTGCACAAGAATAGTGGAGACTGTTTTTGAAAACATCAAAGAGTTGAAACATGCGTACTTTAAAGTGTTTTTAATTAGTTGCAGTTGTTGTTACTCAAAAAACATGGGTGTTTCACTTAGCGTTAGCTTGCCTCACATATTCTACAGAAGGGACCTCTAGAACTTAAAAACGGCCCTGGTGGCTAAATATGGGACCCTAAAAAAGTAAAAAGCTACAGTGTAAATGGGAACGTTTGTGACGTCACAATACACCGAGCGTTAACGTGAGATGCTCGGTGCTCGACCAAACAGAACACTTGCAGTTTTGGCCCATCCCTAGCATTTACCTCTGCTAGATTTAAATTTCCATCAAATATTTCAACCCAATCATGTTCACATGTGCTGGTGGTAGTTTCAAGATCCAAGTATAGCATAGAAACAGTGATAGTCTAACAAAGGAGAAATTTAAACATGAGCGTGTGTACTATAATAACCATAAAGTTTTTTTTTTCAAAAAAATGCCAACCACCAAGAGCCAAGTAGTAACACAAAGCTTACATCTGGATATGAAGTGTGTATCAACCAGTGACAATCAATGTCTGGTGGATACAATCCAGGAAATCCAGGAGAAAGTATGTAACCAGAAGTTGTGGAGAGGATCCCAGATGAACTGCAAGAGTTTGGAGCTACCAACAAAAAAATCATAAAACAAAGTTCAAATTGATTTGCATAAAGATCAATAAAAACCAGATGGGTGGCTTTCACTATGTTAATTGCCATTTCATATTCACCATCATTCAGTATAAAAAAGATATATATGACTAGACTATTTTTTGCATTGGGTCCCATAGATAACTAAGCTTTTTATAGCATCATCGTTTTTGCAGGTAAATGCAGATTTGCAGATTATGCATTTTTCTAGATACATGTCAATTCTGTAGCAGATAGTTTCAATAAATTAACAGAATAATTCACAAAAAAATGAGTTTGTGAGTATAATAATAACTAAGAAAGCGGAATGATACACCACTATGACACAATTTACAACTTTTTGGTTAAATAAATTTAATCCAATTCAGACTTCGTTCAACAATTTGACCCATTTTAGGGGGCTAGTAGGGTTATTTCAGGGGCTATGGGATCATTTAAATAATTTGATACACCACAATAGCATGTTTACAAACTTTTATATGACCCATTATATAGGCTAGCAGGATGACTGCAGGGGCTTTGGGGTCAATTTGCTACACCACAAAAACATGTTTAAGAAACTATCAAAAATTTTACCAATCCAAACATTGTTACACAATTTAACCCATTTTAGGGTGTTAGCGGGGTGACCACTGGGGCTATCAGGCCAAATGAAACTATGATACACTGCCATGACCATATTAACCAGCTGTAAAAGTTTTTCAAATCCTTCAACATGTCATGCCAAAAGTGTGTAGGCAAGCTACAGTGAAAAAATTGAAACAAAACGGAGTAAAAAAAAACTTGTGTCTCCTGCAGGAAGGACCTATATTTATCTAGTTTTAGTAAAAAGACCTGCTCAAACACACAACGCACAAAATGCACCTGATGTGGTGGTTCCATTTTCCAAAGTGCCTGTAAATATTAAGAATATTAAGTCATGTAAACAATAATTTTTCGTAAATCATTGGTCAACAAACCTTTGTTCTTATTGCATGTGACAGTGACACGTATTTAATCAGGTACAAATCAATGCTTAAGTAACAACTCATATAATTTTTAACAAAGCTGCATCGTTTTTTGTAAAATCCAACCTACTGATTAAATCTAGTGCTATCGGTATTATTGGTCAGCATGGGCAATACCCCTACCTACACATGTCCATCACCATGTTATTTGGCAGCATTACAATGTGCTGAGTAATAAAATGTTTGAGACATACTAAACCAAAGCATGTAGAATCCTGCACCAGTAAAGCTGCTATCAGATTTAAATTCAATCTGTGTTGAACTGGAGTTGGAATGGCCACGAGTATAGGTGATGCCATTAGTACTTCCACAAATCTTGCCTGTTCCGGTTACCTAAAAAAGTTGGTATTAGAATAACAGTAACAAAACAAGATGATTGCACCTACTGTCAAGTTAGATGTCTCCCATGTTATTCCAGAAAATTTAATCCAGTCAAATGTGCAGCTGCTGTGACTTTCGAGTTCAACATTTAGAAGCATAATGCCAATTTTCTAAAAATTGAAAACCACAAAGATTAATAAATGACTAAAAGTATTAATGCATATAAAACAAAATATGCAAAAAAGCAAGTGTTAAGTCAATAATGTACAGGTAAAGTGTACTTAGTTATATTGGAGGGTGAGGGATTTACCTTTTTTAGGCAGAAAACAATTATCAATTAACTTTTCCATGAAGCAGTTATGTTGCTAATGAAGACAACAACTAACTCATTTAAAATGGAAAGGCTAAGATCAACAGCTACTAAATGTTTTATTTTTCAATTCAATGGTCACAATTTAAAAATATAACACATGAACATATTATCTTACATTGGGATAGTCAACACTGATATACCAGGAGCAGATTTGATTCAGTGGGTACATTTCAGGATAATTTTTTGAAACAAGATATCCAAATGAATTTGAAACTTGTACTGCAGTCCCACATTCTGCTGCATAGAAAAAAATTACTGCATAGAAAAATAAGTTTTTTCTGAGACAATATTTACAAACAGAAGTTACATAAAATACATCTTTTAAACTAATAAAAAGAAAAACAGAAACAAAGTTTAGTTGGGAAAATATTGTTGATACCAGTGCAAAACATACCTGAAGTTGAAGGGTTGGTACAATTGCATGCAGCTGTAAATTGAACAAATAAATTCATTTAAAAGCACATAGTTTTATAGCAAGTTATTTACCATATGAAACATTGTCTGCTGGAGAAGTGTTTGCTAAAAAACAAAAAGATTTTGTGAATGGTATTGTCACAATTTAAAACTTTCTTAGTTACAGCTAAGTACACAAGGTTACACAAATCAAAATTTATTATCCTGGAAATATAATGCTGTAAACTTTAATAAAATTTTTATGAAATGTGAAAACAAACTTGCCAAGCTCTGCAACAATAAGTAGAACATAATATTGGACAACAAATTTATGTGCCGAATTGCAATCAACAACAGGCATTATGCCTACACATGCGAAACATATGTCGTTTTTCAAAAAATGACCATTGGGTGATATCGTGTTTGAAGCAGAGCTTTACTGTTATTATTTGTTTTGCAGTTAATTTTGCAATAATACAAATAATCTAAAATGTTGCCATAAAAATTTTCAGTTTCACAAACCTAAAACTTGATAGTCAAGAGTAAACCCAGTTTTGACAACAGAAGAATCAGTGTGAAAGTATATGTCCGTGGTCCCGTTAAGTGCAATACGAACAGAACGTCTTTGTCCACACAGTGTGTAGTTCTCAAAATGCTATAAACAAGTAAAAATCAATAAAAAAGCCCTATGTTGATGATTTGGCAACCAAAAACTTTTATAAGACCAACCTAAAAATGTGCTTTTACCACAATAAGTTTATTTTCATTAAGCATAGGAAGTAATTTTTCTATTATTTTCATTAAGCATAGGAAGAAAAAAACACAAACTAGAAGAGTGGCTTTTGCCATATTTTAATTCCTCACATGGCCAATTTAAAAGTGGTATTCTACTCAGCTTTCTTTAGTGATTGTTTCTGCGGGCAGAAACACGTATGACCCGACACAGAATAAAGATTCTATTTTCACCAAAATGGTAGCATCACCTACTACAACCTTTTTTCTAATGCCGGCCGCATCACAGACTTTATTTTACTCATGGCCATCATGTAGGCACCTAGTTACAAAGAATGATGGAAGGTGACAGATGTATGTCACCACACACTATATTGTGACATGACAAATGTGTACAACAAAGTGTAGCATTATTCCAACAAACTTAACAATACTTTATGTAAGACCATGTTAGGTGGTTGGGATTTGGGATTCCCTTTGCTCACATGAAAAAACAACACTGTTCCATCAGGTACAAGTGCAAAACTAAACCACTATACAACAGCAATCAAATATCACTAAATACAGGTGTGAGAATCCAATAAAGTTCCTGTCAGTGGCACATAGATCTATGCATAAAGTTACAAAAACTCTAGTCGTTTGAAATGGAGTGTCAATTAAGTGTAATCCAAGGCCATGAATGTATATGTTTTTATTTGGTTAATAGTTTTCTGCCACATGTGGCTGGACAAACCTGGGAGAAGAAAAACAGAGTAAAACAATATATGAGCCCTACAGCAAAGAGGACCCAAAAAAATACACCTGGTCTCTGAATAAAATATAGTCATATCTGCAATCATAAACTTGTTCCAAATCCACTTGCTGGACAATGATCAATACAACCTACAAGAAATAAATTTTGAACAAAATGTTAACATTCTGTTGATAACAAAATGGACAAGTGACAATCCCACAATACAATATCACTTTGATCAGTGGTTTTCAACCTGAGTGTNTAGCATGGGGCAGAGAGGTTGAACCGCTTGAAATTGAGTTGCACGACCTCCAAAAAAATTATTATAGTCATTACCAAATAACATATGACCACTAAGATGGCCGAGTGGTTACCACGACGATCATCTGTCCGTGAGGTTGTTACATTTATCTTGATACTGCCTCGTGTGATTCCCTGAGCTTAAGGTTATTGGAAACAACAAGAAATGCAAACCCGGCCCTTGAAACTAAATTTAAGCCAACATTAAACTCCCAAAACAAAAAATAGCTGGCATTGCGATCACAGAAACAACACATTCAGAAAAACTACCGCCCGATGAGTATAAAAATGAAACACGCAAACCTAGTGTGACTTCTTTGAAGCAGGTACAATGGGTTCCAATGGCAACCAGCAGCAAACTTAGGTATACCATGACGTTTTAAAAGCAGTCTGATTGACATGGGATGTGCAAATGGATCAGAGTATTGGATTAAATGGCGCTCAACCCAATACAGACAAAAAAACCTGTCCTTGAGATCGTCCCGGGTTCGAATCCCGAGAATTAACAGTTTTGGGAAATACGCCAGCAGTTGTAAGTTTGTGTCACATTGGTAGCCACACACCATTTGTTTTTCGGCAGTACATGCTGAGGTAATCTTGTGCACCTCGCTTCTGATCTATACTTAAATGGGCCGGATGTAAGCTGTTATTATTGTGTCCAAATTGTAGTCTATGATTAATTATATGGCTCTGATGAGTATCAACTTTTTTTGGTGATGTTTTTAAATAATTAAGTTGTTAGCAAGTCTAAACAAATCAGGCAACGTTACTACCATAAACAAACACGTACAACTTAACCCACATTCGATGTTTAGGCTGAACACACGTCAATAGCCTTAATCATTTTACTCAACTGTTATATGACGATTTTTGGCTTTAAATTGTCCATTTTTAGGATAAAGTTGTTGGTTTGTAGGTGGTAAAAAGCGACATGCTTGGAACTTGGATTAAATACTGGCGCAAGCCCAAGGCCAAGGCGGTAAGTTATGACGTCAGATTTTACGAATCAAGTATACTGATGTTGGGACATGATTAGAAGCGAAAGCACAGATGAAGGCAGTTCACCCAACCAATATTTTTTTGGGCGGGAAAAGCATGTTAATATTGGGGATTTCTTAAGACTGGAATCATTTAGTTATAAGTGCACTAATTATACCTTGTTTGCAGCTACCACAATCTTCCACCAACATTCGTTAACTCCTGTTCCAGGATCGGTAACGTTTTCCGGGATAACAAGTTTTCCGCTTGCTTTGTTGTCAATTGTCTCACCACTCCCTGAACATGCTGCCATAAAAAGTAAAATTTATTGCAATATGTAAATTTTGGTAAGTGTGACATATTGCGACCAAAATTGCAACAATCTAATCAAAGATTGAAAACAAAACGTAAACGTAAAAATGAACAAAAACACCCCAAAAGTTGTCGTTTAATGTGCGTTTTTGTTTTCAAATATGAACATAAACGTATTAAAGTTGTCTCTGCCCGCCACCACAAGCACTGGGGGAAGAATTAACAAGTTGTGTTTTTGATTCAAACTTTACCGATCTGGGTTGTGCATGAAACAAGAGCTATATTCTGGCAATCATCGCACAGGCTTACTACGCTTGTTGTTATGCCAGATAAAGCCTTTGTTAGGCCGGAAATCACCAACACCTGTGTTGTGGTATGTTTGTGGTTATAACGCTTGGTAACCAGCAATCATAACATAGCGATATACGGTACAGTTACATTAAAGCCGATATCTTACCTCGCGCCGCTGATTCATTGCGACTGTTGGTCTCCGCTTGTGTAATTCTACTTCCAAGCAAAAAGCATACCAGACAAGAAATATGCAGCAACTGCATCGCCACGGCGCTCATGTGCAACTATATAGACAGTTCTACTACGGGCGCAAAATAAAAAATGTATGGTTAATGACTGCATTTTTGCTAAGCTATCGACAAACTGGACATTTTGTAAGGGATTTTGAAAAAATGCAAATGTGCTAGTGTTACTGTCTGGTTACATTTAGGCTAAACTGACAGGCAACAATACAAGCGTTGTCTGTGTGCTGTTTTGGATCGTAGGTACGTACATATTAGCATTACGTAAATAGATATCACCAACAACATCCCTTCACATGAGTATATCTGGCACTGTTACGGTCGATGCGCGCACCATCAGCTGAGCCTGCCATTAAACAAACGACTACAAATTGTCGATGATCATTCAATTTACTCATTTTCACTCCGGACAGTAGCTTGTCATTAACCAATAAAGCAACGGAAAGACAGGTTGCCGAGAAGAAAGTCGATATCTGATTTAGATTTCACAGGAATACAACATGCCAGTTGAAGGTGTCGTCATAATCTTATATCCGCAGCCTGCTGTGAGGCTTACTTGCGCTTGAAAGGGCTAATTGTGGCTTTGTGGGAAGCGGACAATAACCAGTTATTAGCGCTCTTACTTCGGAATTTTTCTCGTGTTGGATAAAGCACGAACGTTTTTTATTGTTTGGTATCACAAACCAGAGCAAATATGTGGCGTTATATCGAGGTTCTATAAGTACATAAAATGTACGGAAAATCATATTTCCGGGCAAACACATAACAAAAGCTCGCAAAAGGACCATATGTTCCAGCTTTTTATGTCCAATTGATTCAAGGTATAGCTCACCCACGTTTTAGGGTATTTGATCAAGTATATTGTTATTCTGTTTCATATGTATATGTACAATCTTTGTACACTGTTTTAAATGTATTCGACGTATACTTGCCGTTCGCAATGTTGTTGGTATTACGTGCCAACAAACGCTAGTTGATAGGAATGAAACTACTTAAACAGCAATGCCTACAAAATGTTGTTTGTGTAAATATGTCGTCACTTTGAAACAATACCCACCACTAAATTCAGTTTTCGGTGAAACGCACAGCAAGGTGTGATAACACGGTACAGTGCATCGACTTAAAGGACGTTCACTGATTTCTGTAAACACTTCATATGTAAACTTTCATTAGTGACGTACTGTTTCCGGAACACTGCGGAAACAGCAATAAATATCAACAATACGCGTAGAGGATAATTTGAGACGAGCCAGTAATCAATTGGTGCTTAAGCACTCATTTTTAACATTGGATGGTTAAACGCTTCTAAAGGTTAAACTCGATAACATTTAACGTTGGAAATAAAATATGTGGATAATAATAATTTGCTGCGTCAAAAATGAGTGAAATAGTAGTACCCGATGTCCAACCGTACACCGAGCCACAGCATAAGTAATCCGACCCAAAGGAACACTTACAAATTGCAGGCCTATTTCTCATGCGCGTTGTGGCATACAGGGCGTGTCAAAAATCAAACAAGTGAATAAAACAGACACTGGCCCTACACTGGAGGGCAAAACGCAACGCTGTGCTTTCTAACAAAATAAAACCAAGTATAACATTGCACAATAGTGTTTCAAACTCCAGTAAGGACCGCATAATACAGTTCTGGTTAACTTACTCACTGACGTTTCATTAAGTTGTATTGACGCTCCGGAAATTGCTTATCCTGCAGTATTTTGCGTTGGCGGCGTTTAAAAAACGTTTAGGGATCTGTTGATTTATCGCATTGTGTGCTAAGTTTCAGGTCAGTTGTAAACAAATTCAGTCGAAATTGAAAAAACTTTTGACAAAGATTGACAACTTGCGTGTCTAATAACGTTGCAGTTTGTCGATAAGTTTGCTTACTGTCCCAAATGTCTTGCCTCGTCGCACAAAAGCAGTCATACTATTTTTGCAGAGATAAAAACATTTCAAGACATCACAAATCCATATGGTAAACCAACTCGTTTTCTTTCTGTACCTTAGCACAAGGCTTGGTAATAATTAACTCTTTTTAAAGTCGGTTTTTAAAAGCGACGCCACTTTGGGTTACCTTAACTACAAAAGCGTGTTTAAAACAATCGCTTTATCAAAAGTCTCATCAGAATATGTACGGGTTGTTTGATTTGGCCAATAGAATTGCGGAAAGAACAACTGCTCTCCTTTCAACAGCCTCCTATGGTTTCAAACCGTGACAAGTATGTTATGGTGACATTGTTCGCCTTTTCGATCAAGCTGATTGTGGGTTAGGTAGTAGGTCAACAATACTTGAATACGGGTTGGGATGTTGGTAAAAACTGTGTTTGTTGTTACGAACAACATGTAATCCTACCTTTGTCACACGGACGGTCGAGTATGTGCATACTTATAGCTGGGTGTAATTAAAATGAAAATAATGTACAAGGTTATTAAAAAAAATAAAGCACTTTACTTCCAAAAACTCCAAAAACACAAAACTTTAAAATAATAAGCTTTGAAACTTAAAACGATAAAAATACTAAGCCACTGTGTTTCGCAACTCTGACATTCTAAATTTAGAAGCAAACTAATTGTCTCCTAACACTTTAGGCTAAGTATACACAAGTCAAAATTCTAGCAATTTCCTCATTGGAAAAATCTTTTGCTGATTTGGCTATACATGCCAACTATTAACACAGTACTGAAACTGTTTACGTTTTGCACATACTGCTTGAAAATAACTGCTTCGCAGATATGAACATTCGACACGTTTTCCAACGACCAGTTCGTGCTCTTTGAAATAACCACAGTTTCCGATGGAAATCCGAGACGTGACAAGAGTGAACAAAGACAATCAAGTTGCAACACTACCACGGGTATGATACAGTCCGGTTTTGTGATAAAGTTTTGTCGTATTGCTCGCAAGACTCTATAAGATTTATTCCTAACGTGGTTTGTTGCTCCGCGTAAACAAGAATCGTAGGACATTGACAAACACGCGTACCAACTCGAACCTACCAAGTTCTCAGTTGTTTCTTAGACTTTTTGTACGACTGTCATCTGAGAACAGGCTGCACAACCCAGAACAAAAACAGTAAACCTTTTTGTTG
>QXVZ01018533.1:0-10493 GCA_008931825.1 Phallusia fumigata | reverse complement strand
AGCGTTTTTGGTGTCTCGATGTTTACGGGTGTTGTTAAACAGCTTTTTGCCCTGTGCTAGACGAAATATAAGATTCTATTAGTACAGTTGGCGTATAACTGTCGTTTGTTAAATGGCATTTCTTGGCCATGTTGCAATACGTTACGAATTATAGTTAAATTAACTTTACACCACAAGTGTCCTTTAAAAGTCAAAAATACTTATTAAATGGAAAGATAATATTAAATGCATAAAACACACGATAAATGTGGCAACGAACATATCATAAAAAGGCATCACAACGAAAAGAATAAGTGGTTAACTCGATCGCCTTGTAATTACATAGTTAAATCGAGTGAACTTGATCGAACCGAATAAAGCAAGATCGTGGCCTGGTCAAACCTTTCCAAATCCAAGAAATCAGTGAAATGACCAAAGAAAGCCAACCAAGAACTAAACAACCCGCATTAATGCACAAAAAGACATAGAAAAAAAACTTTGAACCGGTAATGACAGTAAGCAGCCACCAACCGTACGTCATATAAACAAACAAACCAGGCAAACAAATATACAAAAAACAAATTTCCGCTGTATGCAAACTTGTTTTCCAAAGCGAGGACCAATTCGTGTTGCAGCAAATTCCTGACAATTTTCCATGTTCACCTGGCCGAGTTTTCGAAAAATTTGAATTAGGACCTGTGTCAGAAAAGAGAATGGATTAACACTATATTTATTCATGATTGAAAGTAAACCTAACGGGTATTTGGAGTAACCACATAACCATAAAACTGATAGTTAACCCAGTAATATTATAAAATGTAAAACCTTGTGAAAAAATAATAATGTTTTAGCAAGTTTGCTGGTTAACATTAACGGTTGCTAAGCCATCGCATTTGTACGTTGGGAATGTGCTTTGAAACGTATTGAGGTCTCCACTGCGCCATTACAGCTTGATTTTAGTCAACATAACAACCGCCTGGCCGCCTTGAATGAACGTCCGTTTGTGTGAGAAGCAACAATCTAAAGGGATTTCACACCAGTAACGGTAGCGGTGCGGTTTCGGATCTCGCGACAAGCGGCGGGGCATTCACGCCACCGCGTGATTTTTTTTCGGAAAAAAGAACAGAGTGAAAACAATATGTATCACCTTCGTTACAGGGGACCCATCATTGCAAATATATGTATGCACTGCGAATTATAGGTAAAAGATTTGGTTAGGAAATAACCTACACTTTATCGCTTTTTTTACTTACCAAAAAGTAATGCGTAGTCATCTTGAACAAAGCGATCAGCCGGTAGGGTTTGCTCAAGCAAGGTAGGCAATCTTCTTGTTTCTATGAATGTAATATATTTGTCTCTAACCAGTATATTGCCTATTTCTTATCGTAATGCTCTACAATGCATTATGTGAATAATCGTTTAGCCCGATTACATCATAGGGAGAGCTGAAATAAATTTGGTGATATCTATTTGGGTAAGTACATCCCAAATTATGCTCAATTTTGTATTTCCAATTCTCTTTGACAGGTTTTCGAAAAAGATTAAGTCAAACTAATTGCACCTTTTCCATCTGTTCCATCTGTCACAAGTTTTTCCAGTTCATCTGTGGTCGCACATGCATGATTGACCAAACCAAGTTCCACATCAGTATTGCATGGTGCATCTTCTGCTTTTCTTTTATCTGCTTCCACGCTGACTGTTTCAGTTCCCTTTTTCGCTCGTTTTTGAGCAAACATGTTTAACTCTGTTAAAACTAAAAGAACAATTGTGTAAAAACNGGCAATGTGGAATCGGTCATCCCAAGCAAGTTCCTCATCTCCAAGCACAAGATCCTGCAGGTTTCCTCCACCACATTGTTCCAACATGAGTCCAACTGATGCAGTCGACCATCGGATTTCTCCATAGCATTTTAGGATATTTTTGTGGTCACATAATTGCATTATCTTGTCCTCTCGCTCTACACTAAATGTATACAATCGAGAAGGAAGATAAAGAACCGCTTTCAAACCCATTTATTTGAAGGCTTTTCTTTGTATGAAATATGTCCTAACAAAGTAGCCTACGCATAACAATCATTGCACTATGTAACATAAACACCCTACAAGCTTGCAGCACCATGGTCCATGGTTTAAAATTATATTTTGCAGTTAGCAGCTTGCCGATGTTTACTGTTAGTTTCAGTTTTGCTGGTTTTAAATTGTGTTGTACCACTTGACGTATTTGTGAAACGTTTTCTCTCCTGTTAATAATACAGGAGTCTACAAAATACATCTTCCGATGGGGCTATGCCTTTATTAACATTGCTTTCTTTGTTGACCATGCGAGAGTAAAATGTGTCTAAAAGATAAATTTAACACCTTTTGGCTGCCAACTCCCGCACGTCCATAAATCTAAGACGAAACCTACCTAATTGGCTATTATCAGATGATTAGCAATCTAAGATTTAAGTCGCGTGTGCAAGTTAAAAATGCAAACTTGTAACAAAGTAGCCTATACATCTTTTCTACTTACTCATTATTGCTTGCATTTCTTTTTTTGTCCGAAGCTTTTCTTAAATGGATTCGTTTGATGACAACATTCCCGTGTTCCTGATGATCTGCTTCATACACTGTACCGAAACCTCCATGGGCAATTATATTTCCATCTGAGCATTGAAACTCATCACGAGAAAATGTTTGATGTTCACCGATCATGACCAACTGTTTGTTGTTTGTTTTCCGCACGTCGTGACAGTTAAAAGTTTGTTTACACCATTGCAGCTTCTAAACTGTTTTTAAAGAAATGTCACAAACGTTTACCACAGCAGCAATAATGTACCACGTAGAAAATGCTTTTTCTTACAGTAGGGCCAGTTAAAAAGTAATACTTCCGAAAACAAATCCTGAACAACACATTGTTACAAATAGTGCTCTTATTGCTTGTAAAAGCTGTGGCTGTCGAGAGCAACCTGCGTGAGTAGTTTGTTTGCTTGCAACTGAAAGAACTTTCCAATTCATCCCGACGCAATTTGTTCAGTGTGGAAATTGTTTTTACAACTTCTTCTGGGCTTTCTGGTTTGGCAAACACCGTCGTAAAGCTTAAAGTGATTTTTTAATTCCTCTTTTACCAGGATTATAAATTTCATGTTGACATTTCCACGTGTCTCGTAAAAAGTGGGAACAATAGACGAAAAAAGATTTTGTGTTGACAAACGCTGTCGAAATCGACATTCTGGCTTACGCTTCGGGAATTGAAACGCTTCTTATGTAACCTTGTTTTTTAGAAAACAACGTTGATTGATCCAGCATTTTGGCGGCCACACATGTCTGTGGTGGCGTAAGTATAAGTCCACATTCGAAACGGCTTAACGCTTATGTCGAATAATACGTGAAAGCTTTTTTGTTGTGTCCAACGTAGTGTTTTTGATTTTTTAAAGTACTCAAAAACACAAATCTTTTACAGCACCGTTGTTATAATATTTCATGGTTTGTTGGAACGGCTGCAATTTTTCAATTGTTAGTAAGCAAAACCTTGGTTTTTGCAACATCTGATACAAATGTCTTTGCAAATAGCGCAATTTTTAATAGCTTAACGTCCGCCTGGTGGGGTTTAAACCCCTTCACGTCAGTTGCCTTCCGAATTGTATTCGGTTAACGACACCTTAACTGTGTTTGCGCAACTCATAAAAAGCGATTTCAACCGCGTGTTGAGACTTGTCCCTTTATTTTCTAGGTTTGTTTTCTTGATTGTTCCAGTGCACCCATTCGGTTCGGTAAGTTGAGTTGGTGGTATAATATGTTGTTGGGTAACGTAACATTTACTTATTAGTCGTGATTGAGCATCTCGGACAGATGTAAGAATAAAAATGATCAAAAACACCCAATCTAAATGTAACGTAAATGCTATTGCAACCCTACAAGCCAGTATATGCTAGGAATTAAAGATGTATTTACGTAATGTAAACAACTTTACGGTTTTAATTAAACTACTGATTGCAACAGCAAAATGCTACAGTTAGTTAAAGTGCACATTAACGTTTGGCATTCTGATTCCGGACTTTCCAATCACTTGTCAGCCGAGGTAATAAAATTGGTACATATGGCTTCAAATCATAAAACATTCACTCACCCTTTGTTTAATTGCCAGTTCCCAACATGCTTACTGTGTGTCCCGATGGTGTCGTAGCTGAAGATAAGACTTTTTATTTTTTTTCGACTCATAGAATATCATGGTTGTACCGTGTTCGAACTTGGACCTTCGCTTGTTAAAAGTGTCATAAAGAATGCCTTTGCACATCATCGGTTATTAGTAACTTTGCGAATATCTGGTGACAGAGACTTTTGAATCGTTCAAAAAGTTGTGATTCTTTGCGAACATGTTGAAAACAGATGTTTACCAATCGGTAGCGGACAATGTCATAAAGTAGCACTTAAAACGTGGTGAAAGTAGCCTACATTAGGTTATACATACAATAGGATTGTTGTGTAGGCCTATATACAATTTTACTGCAACTGTACTATTTTCTATGTAAGTGTAATGGTAAAGAAAACAACATAATTGAAACCAAACTGTTCAATAAACAGAGGTGTGTGAAAAGCTTTTGTGTGATGTAAACTTTTGTAAACAATTGCGTCAGATAAACTTGTTACTTGTTTTAAACTTTCATACGACGAGTCATGTAAGGTTTATGCACAGGAGCTAAAGTTTATCGTGCATTACTCAAACCCACAAAAACAAAGATGTGTAAAAGATTCAAAGCAAAACGTTCGCTGCAGACATTTGACGTATCACCACACAAGGTTCCATACACAATGATGCAAAGTTCCGCTAATTCTTGTGCCGGTGAAACCAATAGTCTCGTGGTAGTCAGCGTTCGTGCATAGAGTTCACAAAATTCCCCTCGAGTGCTCAATATCAATAAACCAGACTGCTTCCTGCTTTTACCACGCGATGTTCAGAGAGGCTGTTGTGTGTAACATAAGGCAGCCACAAAGTTGTTGTAAAGGGACCTGTTGTAGTAATAGCTAGAAAGTAGATTAAAGAAATTCTGTAAACCATTCCCGTCTACTTGGTAAAAGTTGTTGCATAGTATGGACTTTTGGATGGCGTTGTTATTAATTTATATGATAGCCATTTTGCATGTTAAGTCATAATTGCATGTTTTGTATTCCCAAAGAATATAGTTTTGGATTGGTAGGTCAGTGGAAATACAACTGAGATGATTGAACTGCTGTTTGTACTTTCCGGTAAGACAATTTCATTAACTTTAAATCTTCTTCTAATAAGCGCAGTTCATGTAGAGCCTTTTTGCGGCAAGAAAACTGCGGCGAAACACAGAAGGAATTATGTTTTCCTGACGTTACTTCAGTTGGGCTAAAAAATTTTTGCGACTAATCCTTTGAAAAAACTCTGACTTGTAACTTACTTTGCCAACTTTTATTATTTTCCCTCGGTTTTACTTTTCCTGTACGTTAGCATTTCTGCAAAGCTAGAATATAGATCTGTCATTGCATCCGGCTGGTTTCACGTATCACGTGGGCGGTAGAAAGCACATCATGTTTAATAGTTAGAATAAATGGTTCAGCGATTCGTTTTTTCAGGTCTGCTGGGATTATCGAGTGGTTACTGTGTTCGACTGCCAACCTCGATGTCGTCAGGTTACTTGGTCCATTACGGTGATTACTCCGGAACAACGTGCCCTTGGAATTTCAATGACACGATGCCGAACAGAACTAACCTTATGATGGTTTTCAAAGTTTTTGAAGAAGGCTACACTGGCATTGGTTCCCATCACGACTATTTTTGGCTACCCAAAAATCCAGGTCAATTCTGTTTGTTTCCTTGAAGTTTACATTGCGGGGTAAAAAAGAAATATTCTTTTCAAGACATGCGTAAAGGCAAATTGACTACAAACTCGCGCCAAGTTTGTTTTTTCGGTTTTTGGTGATACAAGCCCAATAATCTTTTTCCATTTTTTTTTCAAAAACTATTTTTCGATGACAGGTACAAGAGTGTCTAACTCGGACTACGCATTTCCGTGGTGTCGCATCTACGTGCAAACTGNCTAAGTTAGGTTAGACGATTAAAAATGCCAATTTGGTTATAGCTCACGTTTTAAATACACAGTTGGGTAACATAAACAGTTTTTACATGGTTGATGTAACAAAGTCACAACTTTATCTAAATGTGAACAATCCGTTGGTTATCTGACCATAAACCACCTAATGTTTTCAATACACGCAGAAAGTTGAAAAACGCGGCACCACCAGATGACTCGCCAAATGACGTCTACAGCGTTCCAGTTAAACGAAAAACCAACTCTAATCAACCAAGTGGAATGGTTAACAACGAACTTTACTCAGCTAATCCAACGACGGAAAATGAAACCGTCTACAATGATCTGTACCACGCTACGGTACAATGATCTGTACCACGCTACGGCTGAGGCTACGAATAATTCCAAGCTGCAAGAACTTTTGGAATTCCGTAAACGCACGAAGTTTCGAAACTAAGGGGTTGAAAGCCCAACATTGGTCACTTCACGTTTTAGCTTATGACGTTTAGCTATTCATAAAACACAAGAGTTTTACATTGACGAACCGTTAGTGTTCTCAGAGTACGAAAAGTGCAACTAATCTTAGCAGTTTGCGTGGAACAGTTTAATTTTGTATTCACACAAGTTTGGACAGTTACAGGGGCAAATAGTGTTAGAAAGTGCAGGCCACCTAAATTAGATATTCTTGAAACTAGGTAACCAAAGTCATGTTGGACTTAGCGTACTATGTTGATGAGAATGGAATAATCAAAACGGTCTTCACATCGGCTTTTTTGCTACATTGTTTTCTATGTATACGAAAATTGACAAAGCTTTCACAAGAAAAGGTTACCAAAGTGCATTTACAGAACTGACGTGCCTCGGTTCCCTAAACTGTTGTTGACGATGTTTAATTTGCATTTACAAGATCGCAGCCTTTCGCTGGTGTCGGTGATGCGTCTACACGTCCTGGTGTATGTAAAAATTGTTGACAGCGCTTTGGGCTTTACACGTACAAGTTGTTGTGAAGAATGAACGTTTTTATAGTTAAATAAAAACCTAGGACCTAATTTAAGCTTGACAATTAAAGAACAAAGTTGTTCAGACAGTTTAAAAACAGTATTTAGGAAAAACTAAAAGCTATTAACGTCTTGTGTGAGTTTTATTACGTTGATTCTCAGTGCGGGATTTTAACAAAGTTTTCTTCATTTTTAACCCTCCAAGTGTTAGAATTTAGAACAATTTACAATGTGTATCTTCTTCTATTGGTTAGCAGGAGGTTTATATGTTTGGTAACTAACTCATGCCCATTTTACTTGTTTGGAAAACAACTTAACCTACTTGTTAGTTGCCCAGAGGATCAAAGGAATTGTCAAAAGTCATTCTTCGTCTCAAAAAGACCATGTTAAGCTTCATATCCTTGGTCGCTGTACAGAAGTATGTGAAAGTATTTTTATTCATTACAAGCGGTAAGTTTAAGCGTAGTCTAAAAGTAGTCTATTGCCACAAAAATATACCTTAGCTGCAAACATTTATCTTTTATAATTTTTTTAAGTGTTAATTTATTATTTCGTTGCGTTTAGTTTTCATCGGCACGGCAACCAGTAGTTATTGTGTCCGGCTTCCCGTTTCAAACAGTTCGGGCAACTTGGTGCACACTGGTGACAAAACCGGAAGGATTTGCATTTGGGATTTTGATTATCATCTTCCAAATCGAACAAATCTCATGATGGTTTTTAAAGTTGAAACATCGACTAAGATTGGAATCGTTTTTAATAAATTGAACTTTTGGTTGCCCGACAATCCAGGTAAAAAAACATATTTATAAGAGGTTTACTTCACACTTATATTGCACTATTTGCAGCAAAAATGATTTATCAAATAGCTCCTTGGTGTCGGATCTACGTTAAAAAAGGTTCTAATTTGACCAACTGTAAGACTGGAGCGAGCAGACCAAATCTGTGCGAAAATCACATTCAAGGATCTAAGTTTTGGCCACCAAAAATTACAACGGAGTTTAGACGGTTTTCTGCGGTTATGTCATACCAGTTTATTGACTGTGAAGCAAACATGCTCAGAAAAGTTGTCCCAAGCATAGGTAAGGTTAATAATTGAACTTCTGTTTATAAGGAACTGTAATGTTTCAAGGCAAGCCCAGCAATATCGCGATTCTTTCTGCTAAGTTTTCATTTTAGTGTTTTATCTCGCGAATTATCTCGTTTAGGTTATCATATCAATTAGGCCAATTCGGGTGTTGAAAACAGCAAGTTGAAAATACAGTGCGGATGTTTAATGTCTGGTCTGGGCTACATTTTTTGTATTTGCAGTGGTTGTTAAATCAAACGCATCGCAGCACGACAACACAACGGCTGTGCAAAACTCTATCAACACAATTCAGACAACAACAATGACAGGAAAAACGTCACTTTCGGGAGGTTCAACTGACGTCAAAGGTTTATACTCTAAAAATTATTCAATATTACTAGGCAAATTTCAATAACACATAATAACAAGTTATTTTTACTTGTATTACATAAAATTTTCAGGTCGGTCTGCGGCGTCGCCGTCCATATTTCTGTGGGTTTCCGTGGTTCTTGTTACTTTCCTGATATTAGCGTGTGCAGGGATAATGTTTCTTCTGGTCAAAATCAGGTTAGTCATCTATAATCAACCGACTTATTTTTCCCCGATCGAAAAACCACTCACGCTAATACAAGTCTGATATCAGGGTTCTTATAAGCTCACACATTTAATTGCTATCTTTTGTTGCATGCAGAAAATTAAAGAAAGACAAAACCTGCATCCAGGAAAAGAATTCTACGGAGCTGCAGAGTAGAGAGGTTGTGGTCAATGAACTTTATCAGCCAGTGAATCCATCGTCTGACAAGAAAATTGTGTACAATACTTTGTACAACGCATGAGCTGGTGACAGATTGTATAAACAACATAAAAATCAAAAAAATTTCTAAATCTCAGAGTTAATTTTACGACACACAAAAGACACAAAAACTCTAAAAAACTGAAATGACGTGTATTGGTTTAAAGTCACAAGTAAAAAACAAATTTCTGTCGTTGTATTAAATCCCATAATACGGAAGATTTTCTGTTGATGCTGCACGTACCTGCTTGCATTGTTTCCTGTCATGCTGCATGGAGCGGGTCAAACTCATTGTTTCACCTTCTTTAAGACAGCCCTACAAAAATTTTAAAATAAGATGCTTTTGCACATTCAGACACCACTTGATTTTACTATACGTTATTGTATACTGAAGGCTTTCTTCTTGTTTTTATTACTAATCTTGCATTACAGCCTCGCCTTTTCCGTTAAATTCATGCATGGAGCGTAATTATGTTTTGAACCAATGCTGTGATTTCACTACGTTCTATTTTCAGGCGCCAGAAAAAAAATAAACAAACTCTACATTGTATTTTAGCTTGTCTTTATAGTAACTTTTATTTTTAAAATGGATAACGCATAACCCGTCTATTGTTTTTTACTAAGTCGTTGGGCAATTGAAAACCTAACAGACCACATTTGAATCGTGTTTATGCTCATTGAACTGCTGTTTGCATAAATATGGTGGCCACAATAGGTTTAGGATTCCAAAAAACCTAATGTAAATGTTGAAAGGAGAAAGCTTCGTGTCGAGAAGTTCGTTTTAAACGTTTGGTTAGGAGCACCAAGTGGGTTTCTTCTTCCTTTAAAGGTTTTTCTTGGAAACCCTAAGAATGTGAAAAACAATAGGTTTACTTCATTTTCAACTTTCCGCGTCCCAAGCACAAGAACAATTGATAATTTGTGTCTCAATTGCGTTGGCTCCTTATATGCTGGTGGTTTTTCCTTATAAGCCCTTTGGAAGAAGAATGCAGGAGGAAGTAATGTCAGTGGCCAACTTACGAACAATTTACTCAAAAACAACGTCCCCCACTAGCCTGTCCAGCATACAGACGAGTTTGTTATTAAGGTTGCAAAAAAGATACAGGAAAGAGCGGACCTGAGATTTTATCAAAAGTTATCTGAGGTCGCAAAAAATGACTATGTTAAACTCGATACCGTTGGTCAGCGTACAACAGTGTATAAAAGTGTTTTTAATCACAGCAAGCGGTAAGTTTAAACTATTTTATTGCCTGGTAAATATATCGTACCTTCCAACATCAAACGCCTCGACTCTTCAATGTTTAAGATTTGCTTTATTTTTGCGTTTAGTTTTTATCAGCGCGACAACCAGTTATTGCATCCGGCTTCCTGTTTCAAACAGTTCGGGTTACTTGGTACATGCTGCTGGCTGGACGCCAGAGAAATGCACATGGTTTTCGAATTACGATCTTACAAACCCCAAAAAACTTATGATGGCTTTTAAGATTGTAAAATCGGACACTGTTGGAGAGTTTTGGAATCGTAACGACTTCTGGTTGCCCGACAAACCACGTAAAAATCCATTTTTTGAGGCATTTTTCCTACACTACACTGCACTATTTGCAGGACAAAAGTTTCATCACG
>QXVZ01018530.1:22793-36174 GCA_008931825.1 Phallusia fumigata | reverse complement strand
GGAGCTGGGTCATCTCGGCGGAGCACACCAGGAGGCCGCTGGATGAGCATCCTGATGAGGAGGAAGAAACGGATTGGGGATTGGGATCAACTACGTCCGACTCCTGCTCTTGTAGGCTGGGAAGACGTTCTTTTTCTTCTTCATTAGGAAAGAATATCTTTGCTTCCTCCTGCGGCGCGAAGGTCACGTGATGGCCTCCGCCGCCACTCCCACAAGAGTCGTGATCGCTCACAACAAGTTTCGGCGATGGACGGTTGAAATCCGACTTCAGTGAATTCGCGCCAGACAGGCTAAATTCTTGCGAACTCCCGTAAAATACTTCATTGTCGGTTCGCGACCGCGGTTTTCTTTCAGCGGCGGTCATCGAGCTTTTCAGCTTATCTGGCTCGTGGGTTTTAAACAGGGTGCTGATGCGAGACACGTCGGGGAGGCTGATGCTGCGACGCACGCTCGAAACATTGCGCGACAACACGGAAATGACCGAAGCGAGAGACTGACGCTCTTTGGCAGTGCCGGAATCCCCTTCAGCCCTTTTACGTGCACACCACCATGATGCAAGGTTGTTTCCACGGGGAGAAAGGATCATAGCGCGATGCATGGCGAGTTTGTATTCGTTGTCGTGTTGGCTGTGGCCGTCAGGGGTGCTGCAGTGCGAACGGGGGCTAGACATGGCGCTGTCCGATGAACGATGACGCACACTGTGTGCTGGGGAGGAAATGTTGAGACTGGTCGGTGGAAGGGGAGCTTCTGGGTTGGCGTTCGGGTGGTCGTTAAATGAAGCTGCAATAAATACAAGTTTTAATTCGTGATTTTATTTTGGAAATTGGATTCTCGTTTGCACAATCTCGTTTGCACCAGCTCGACGTTTACGATTAGTAATTTTTTTATTAAACTAAAACTTGCACAGCTCACTGTTTTAACAAAAAAACATTATTTGGTCTGAATGACTTTTTATTGTTATCGGGCCGTAGTTTGTCGAACATGTTTTCAGATTGGCAATGATATGGCAGTGCGCTTCCGTATTTTTAATGAATTGTTGTGATTAAGCCGATATTCACGCCCACATAGTCGCCGCGGCAATTTATTGCAGCCTCCACGCAATCGCCCCAAAAAGGCCGTCTATATATCAACCAACTCCCAATATAAATTTTGTTTCCGGCAATCGTGGCACGAACTTTTACGGTGACCAGCAAGTTTTAGACAAACATAGTAAATTTACTGAAGATATTCCAAGAACTTTTGCATGCGTGATGTTATACGTTAGTTCAGTCCACAAATAAACTGGTGTCAATAAACGTTTTTTGTTGTATTGAGCCCTTTTCACCCTCTGTTGACATTTTAACACATCACGGCGCATAAACTGTAAACATTTGTGAACACAAAAAGTAGCTTACCGAAAACCGATTTTGGCCGACTTTGTCGTTTTTTCAATCCTCTTTTGTTACTCGGTCCGTCGGTCTCTTCAACCCATGACGTTTTTCTGTAGTCGGTTGTGGCGATGTCAAAGGTCATTTCGAGAAGGGCGAGACTTGGTTCGTCTATCAACTTTGCTCTGCCGCCGTCGAGATGCTGCAAATAAACAGTTTTCATTTTTTTCACTTTAAGGAGGTTTTCGTTGCCCGTACAGTTTTTCTCCATAGCAACGTATTAGAAAGATCCAAAATTGATAAAAATTACGCACTTTTTCATGATATCATTGTGGATTAATAACTAATTTTTAAACTTAGCAAAAACGTTCTTGGGTACATAATGGGTTCATTAAACGAACTCAGACATTGCTTGTCACGCAGTACACGGTGGTGGTTCACCGCTGCATCAGTAAGTGCTTTGTAATAAGAAAGAAAGCAAGGCTCTGTGCTATAAATATCGCACCTACAAATTATCAACCACGTCACATTTGCAAAATCTGCCAGTGTCGGCATTTCGGTTTGACAGATTTACCGCCGTCAAAAGGTCGCTTTATTCAAGCCAGAACGTTGAAATGGCTAGGTAATTACCATGTGTGACACACAAAAACCGAAAAATAATGTTCGAGTAAAACAAGGCTCCTATTCACTGCACAACGCACACAACAAAGTCGGCTAACGGCATTTATATAAGGCCAGCGAATCACCGTTGTCACGGCTGAGTGATTGCGAGGTCGTCATGTTGACTGAATCTCTACTAGTCAAACAGTGGTAGAGAAAACCGGCACTCGACAGATGCTAGTTAATTTTTTAACATCGAAACAGCTGTGTAACGTTGGTAAACCGCCATTGTCCGCACCGGGCGACCTTTTGCACTGCAGTAAATCGTACACACACGGGTTGAAGACCTTTTGTATAAACCACAGCGATTTGATACGGTATTAGCATTGGCGAGAGCAACTATAGACGACAAAGCGTTTTGTGGAAATATTCGTAAAAGTTTTTTGGGCGCTCCAGGCACTATTTTCTGCAAGTTGCATGCAGTGAAGTTTTTAGCGTTGCCTTTTTTATCCAAGTGCGTTAGAGGATCGCTAAGAAACCCGCGCTATGTTTGTCGAACTGTATGTATTGAACAAAACGTTTGGCACTTAGATTTGGACTAACCTTTTTTATAATTTTTCAACAACTCGCCAATGCTTTATGTTTTCCCACTTGAAAATGACAAAGATTGGTCAAACGTTGTTTTGTTGCCAAACGTTTAAACGACTATGTTGAAAAGGGAGTTTCCAAATTAACGGAAAAGACCAGAAACGGAAAGACTGCAATACGAGCGTTTGCTTTCCCTTTCGGGTAGTAAACGCCTACACATTTTTACGATCACGAACTCAAAACACCACTTGCTACAACGTAAATCGAAACTAGACGGTCGAAACGCGCATAAAATAACAAAACGGAAAAATTGCGTCATCGCTATTATACAGTACCCCATTATTCGCACAAAAATCGCAACAATGATTAGTAAGTATAAAAACGCTACACCATCGCGTCACAGTGCTAATATGACAGGTAACTGCGTATTGGCACTCGAATCTACTCAGCATGTTACGTAGCGGTGACATCGCCAGACATGATATCCTATCTATCAGCGGAATACTAACGGAAGCGCTTCTAATTGTGGAATATACATGTTGTTGGTTTGTGATATGTTCAGGCCAACAATAGGTAACCACGCGTTGGAACCGCGATGCAGGATGTAATTTACGTGACGTCATCTATCATGGGAGTTTTAATCAAGCAAGAACCACTTGCCTGAAGGTGCATGTACAGTTTATAGATATCATAATAACGCAGACACTTGTCCTGTACTGAGACCTGTAACCAATGCTGTCGCGAATGTTCCATTAACGGCCATGTAAGATTGTAAATGAGCAATCAATACTAACTACAAGCTGTTCGATTGGCTGAGGTTAATCGCCTGCAGGCTGCACTAATCTATACACATGTTTTACATAGTCGGATAGTGAGTTCGCTGAACAACTTATGGGTTGCCAGCATACCGCTGAAATGCTAGCGCAAATGACCCAGCAGTTTATACAACAGATCAATCGTGTGAAACATGTCGTAGCACATGTCGGAATCAACCAGTAACAGGAACATGCCTATTTCCCGCTTATTCAACACAATCTCTTCGGCACATGATGCGTGTTACAACTCACCTCTAGCGCGGAGAATGGATTGGCGAAACTCGTCTCGTCGTCATCGTCGTTTGCTGAGAGTGCCATGTTAGCGGCATGCGTTAACAGTTCACGTGATATGTCGGAGAAACTTCTGGAAAGACGGGATGCGGATGACGGGCGGCGAGCCTGTGGGGTGGACAAACCATGGGTCAGTGACTGATCGGGGTGATGTGGGGTCGTGACGCCATTAGGGTGATGACTTGTCGCCCGACTGTGTGTCACAGGCAGGAGTAATCTCACTATTAGCTGCCGCGATAACACTCTGGTGCATGTCAACAGAGCGGACCAGCATGTGTTTAAACACGTGCTCTCACACAAACGAAATTATTCACCCAATNACAGGCAGGAGTAATCTCACTATTAGCTGCCGCGATAACACTCTGGTGCATGTCAACAGAGCGGACCAGCATGTGTTTAAACACGTGCTCTCACACAAACGAAATTATTCACCCAATGATTTGCTCTACCACAACCAGAGCGCTCGCAACACATTGGCAAAATATAGTCCGCGTTTGCTTAAGTACAATGCATATGAATAGTTCTTAAAAAACTAAGCACGCGACTTTAACTTGGTTCTACTGCGGTAATCTATCATCCAATATGTGACTTCTGCGTGTACAATGAGCAAAAAATCACAAATCTAAGACGTACCCTGGGTGACATAGGTGGTTTAGAAGGAGATACTGTCGGATTTCCATTGCTGGTTGACGGGTGCGAGCTTCGGGTGGTGGATCCTGAATAACGACCTCGGGCGCTGTCGTCAACTTAAAAGATAAAAAAACGTTAAGCTGACATAAGAAGAACTTCAGGCAATGAGCGCATTGACCTGGCGTTGACTTAGGGCTTTGTGTATTCGTGGTTAAATGTGCGCTGTAAAAATTCCAACGGTTCTCGGTTAAAACGCCAAGTCAGGCGACTGGTCGTGAAAATAGCTTACAGATAACGCGTCGCACACACAATAGCTTGGCCGGGACCCCGTGGATCAAGTAACATAAACATTGCACATAACATAACAGCTAATCTTTACAAGTGGGCGGAAATATTTGAAAACGGAACGGGTAGGGTTTACAGTTTAATAAAGTTTAGACATATAGATCGAAAAACACGCACAGCAAGGCTGCACCTGTTTTGTCAGACGGAAATAGAAGGGTTGTTTACAAACCAATTTGAGATGCAGAATGACAGAATAAAGTTTACACTAGATAGAGTTGAACACAGCCGATTCGTTATTCACAACAAACACAAAACGCCTCTGCAGCATCAACTTCCGGGTTCCGTAGCGAACGTTATGTCGTGTGCAGCGTTTTACTTCGGGTCCTGACTTTGCTATTTTCAAGCTCGTAAATGCAAATCGAGCGTGGTTGTAATATCAAAGGTTGAGGCGAGACTCATCAATTTACTGCAACCAAAAAGTCTCGCACGACGGGGTCGCCGGCAAATGTCAACATGGCAAGAGTTAACAAAACACGCAAAAACGTGACGATAGCGCACGATTGGGGTGTGGGGTGGCGCTGCCAATGGCAGGAGGCCTGGCGCGACGATGCTCAGCAAAACAAGTTCGCTTTCACTAAAGCTTTGCCCGAAGGCAGCCAGGACAGGAAGGAAGATCGTGATTAACCTCAAGCAACGCTTGCTGGAAGCACGCGCAAGGGCCGACAATAGAGGCGAGCGCCAGGAGTAATCAATCGCACCGTCTGTACGCATGTGCAAGGTTGCATGCAACAGGGCTGTTGGTCTTAACTTCGCGCCAACTTCACATTGACGTGCAGTGTCGAGGCAATGACATCACCGGTAGATGTGCAGAGCAACACTTTACGCACAACCGGCACGGATTTGCGCACTAAACAGCAAAGGTCGTGTCAGTAATAGAAGGACAAGCGCACGCGGTTAAATAACGCCTGGTACTAAAACAAAAGCAATTACGGCGACCGTTACGTGGCGCGCTATTGATCTCGGCGAAACCCAACGTCCGCTATCACACTGCTGCGTAATTTTACACCCGGGACGTAAGCTTATCCGGTAGCAGTGGTGCTAACTTAGTAAGTACAGCCACCGGTCTGCTTTAGATCGCCCTGCACCAACAGACAGGGAGAAAGATCTTCGCTGAAACTGAACCACAAGTTGCGGTTACGGGAGCAACTACAATAACATTTATCAGACACACCGTCTGGAATGTGAATATAATGTAGTCCATTCCAGTTGTTAAGAAAACATTCGCACATTCTTGACCAATAACTGAACGCACCTCGAAACGATGAAGCTCTTTTCTTCTTTTTCAAGGCACCGAGTATCGCCTCCAAAGCGGTAACAATCTTTGGGAAAGCAGGGCGTGCTTTTGGATCCAACTAAAAACAAAATACAAACATTTGATCTGTAGCCATTGGTTTTGGCTTGGCAAGACCAACAGGTTGGTTGTAATCTGTTCTCAAAGCTATCAATGTGACAGAAGAACCAACTATTTTTTTCCAATAAATTTCCAGTTGATAAGGCATGTTTATAGCCCTGACCCCCCAAATAAAGAAAAAATGCTACTGTGTGGCAAGACAACACTATTTTTAAAGTCATCTTTTGCATCTGGGTAAAACATAAACACACTAAATACTTGACACAAAAAGGGTGACCAAGTTACCAGAGGCCTTCTACAAAAATAAATAAATCAGATTAGGAAATGACACAAGCAATGTGCCATAATTATCAGCCTATTTTAAGCAATCCAACCATAGAGGTATAGGAGGCCAATGTACATAGCTGGGGTAATGTGAACAATGATTTGATTTTCACTTAATTAAAAATAAATTAGTGTTGTCATATATATCATTTACAAAAATATTTCAAAATTATATTCTATGAAACCTCACTAAACCAGAGAGCAATTACATTCTGAGACATATCATGTCAGTTGCAAAATATGAACATGCCATGTTTCATTTAGTATATTTGTGATGCAAACAGGCTTGTCAGGTATATGATTGAACAGGTAGCAATGCTGAAAATCACTGATTGAGTCAACATAATAAAACTTCAATAAGGTTACCATCAAAGCTGCTTGGCAGACATATCCACATTTTATTGACACACAGACTTTGATCGGCCACCTAAAAGCATTACTTGATGCCTGCTAACTATTTCTATTTGGTTACCTGGCAACAGTCATAGGCCAGTTGCAGAAGTTCCTTAGGTGGTGGAGTGCTCGTCTCCTTGGATGTCAACACACGCTCAAAGGAGTCTATTGCCAGGCCGAAATCAGAACGTCGTGGAAGTTCCTCTGGGTCACATGAGACCAGAGCCATTAGCTGGCAGAGGATAAGACCATATGAAAAAATGTCCGCCTGAAAAAAACATGAATGTAATGCAATTAGTATTGTGCTGTTGTCATAATCTCATTGTCTGGTCAGTAATTTAATCAAGTTTGTTCACCCAAAGGTTGTGTTAGCAAATTTTGCAGTTCTTTTTTATGACGATGCACACAAATTTGCAGACTTTTAAGATTTATAAAACAATAATTTTGCAACATGTCGGCAATACTAGTGGTATCAAGGCAGAGGGTGTCATAAGCAATGGATCTGAAATTTGTACCCTTCAGTCGAGACATGCCATACCCTATGACAAGTTTTTCCATGCATACAACTTTACAGCAAGGGATCAGGCAACGGATTTAACTTGACATGTCATAAGTTTCATGCACTGACATGTTGGCTCACTGACAGAAGATTAGGTCATTGTGATATATCAGTCAGGATTTCCAAAACTCATAGCACGCCAGTATATTGGTATATTGCACTTCAGTTTTTTCTGGCAAAAATAACAAGCTAACACTGCAAGGTAATGTACTTTAAAGAATAATACCACATCAAACAATAATAAGATTGGACTTGGTACCTCAGACATAGTGTCTGAACTTTATTTGAATAGACGCCAATAAATTAAAACGGACTAAGACGAAGTTTACACATTTTCAATAACTGTAAAGCACATTCCAAGAATGTCAGCTTGTAAATCTTACTTTTTCATTGTAAGGCCTTCCATGTATCACCTCGGGTGCCATTATGTATGGAGTCCCAACCAATGCAAATCGTTTCTCATCTTCAGGGCATGTTGGAATCTTTTCAGCCAAACCAAGGTCGGCCACAACTGCCTTGTATTTTTTCTTTCCATTTTTTTCAGTGGTAATGCTTACTAGGCAGTTCTAGATTAACAAAAAAACATTAAATTTACACAAATTTGTTACTATTCAGAATATTGCTTGGTTAATGTCTGTAAACTGTTTCAACAGACTTTTTGCATAAAAACCTAAATACAACAGAATCTCACTTAAATTGGACAATATAATGGCAAAACATTTTACTGACAATGGCAAAGAAAAAATTGGGCATTTTGTTTACATTTTACATCAAGGTAGTTGGTCGGCATGTAGCAGGCACAGCAAAATTCGGTGTTACATATTTACTGGATTTGTAAGGCTACTTTTTTGAGTTTCGCTTTGTGTTGTACCTTTGCACTCAGGTCCCTGTGAAAAATTCCAATTGCGTGTAGATATTTCATGCCTTTGGAAATGTCATAGGCAATTTGTATCCGTTGCTTCCAAGATAAAGTTAAGTTTCGCTTTGTAACCAGCTTCTCAAGATCTCCACCATTAATAAACTGCAAAGTTTTTGTGATATACATATTACTTTGCTTTATTCAAGGATTTCATTTAAACAGTTTGCATAAGCTAACTTTTAAAACTTAGTAGCATAAAGCAGCATATACAACCAAGAAATATTTCATTAACAGCTATGTCTTACCTCTGTGAGCCCATGCAGTTGTCCCTCATGCACACAAACACCTTTAAATCTTAAAATAAAAATCATATGTTAGAGGGGGTAAAATAAACCAAACATATATTTTACAACATGCAGGTGCAGTATTTGGCAAAGCTAACCAACCCACAGTGTCAAGACTGGACGGTTACAAAAAATCAATAATAGCCTCTTTAGCAATCAATGAAATTGGCTTTTACTTTAGAATGTTTGGATGTGAAAGTCGATTCATGAGTTGAACTTCTCGGAGAATGTTCATTTTTGAATTTGTTTCCTTGTTTCGCTTCAGTACCATCACTTTGCCAGTTTGTTTGTGTGTAACCTAATAAAAATATAACATAGGTCATGCCCTTCAGAAATCAATTGCCTGCTACTAATGCAGAGCAACTAATAGACACAGCTAAGAGCCTAAATGACCACTAATTGACTGATCCTGTGTTTAAACATATTGCACTTAAGGACAACAATAGTATATTTGAAATCAAGCAGGCCCAAAACATGTAATGCAATACCAGTCTTTGCCAAAATTTGTTTGCTGGCCTTATGGATAAGGAGACAACTGGTTGGCTTAAGGTTAGGCACTTCTGACTGTTGGGGTAGAACAAACCAATGATGTAGACAATGGGGAAAGAATATTGTTCTCTTGCGTAAGCCGCAATAAAATATTTGTTCCCCTGATCTAACTATTCAAACCACCATAAAGGTTTGAAGAAATGAGAAAAGGTACCGGCACACTTGGTATTGTTGAGCAGGACGAAACTGAAAATTTTGGTGACTACTATGTGTTAGGCTACTTAGGCACATGGCCATGACTAAACAAAAATCAGTATTGTCTTACTTTAAATATTTTTTACTAATCACAAGGTGCATATATTAACCACATTCTTGATGTAAAAAAATGTAGATATTAAACATGGACATAAAAATTAATTTTTATAATCAGTAATGTAGTTCAACAAACTTATGCATAGCAATCAAGTCTTGCCCGGAAAGCTTGAAATTGCCTAGCCACGATTTTTTCAACAGCAAACTGTGAAATTTGGTTTATCTGCCAACAGATGTTCCAAACACTTCAACTAAGTTTATTAATATTTTGTTTTTTTCCCTACATGTATTCACATTAAACCACTTCTTTGGAGGTTGTTAAATGTAGGGAGAGAAATTCCTGTGCAAATACCTTCCACAAACCAGCCTGAAATATCGTGCATGCAAATTATACAGAAAAAAACGAATTGAGATCGTGTACGTTGAAGGAGATAACCGCCGTTTATATTGAAAGAAACACCCGCGCTTTTTGGTATTGTTGGTTTTTACCCGTCCAGTCCCAAATGCGAGTGTGAGTTCATTTAATCGCATGGTCCATACATGCTACCATGGTGTTGGACCGTCTAATGTCACTGGCTGACTTGTGGCCGTTTTACGTTATAATCAGGTCATATCAGGCGACCACAGGGAAAGCGCAGATAAGCATTCAACTGTACATACAAAATTTGCTGTGACGGTTTTAAAACAGTATTAACCTCGACAGTTTGGCCGCACGCAACCTTCACCCCTGTTTGTGCCAACAAACACAATCGGCTGCGCCAACGTAAACAAACACTTCTCCAACAAAAGCAACGTGTCATCGTGAAAACGCATTGGACATGTTTACGGGATTTAGTACCGGCCACCCCGTGCAACCGCACTGGACACGCTTTAGGATTAATAGTTGGCTTAAGGTTAATGAATAGTGTTGACGCGCAAATTCAGCCTTCCAGTAATGTTGGCGAATAAACACTGCACATATATGCACGTTGTAAACACGCGCCTGCAAGGCCCATTGGCAGTGTCCGCAAGAACTGAGCACTGGTTTATTCAATGGCACCTCAGTAAGTATTTCCGTTCGAGTGGGTGGCCTTAAAAACCGGGAACGTGATGGGCGTCCGCTCTTTCATGCTGGCACCGTGTCAAATTTTATGTCTCCCTTTACTCGAGGCACAGGTCGCTGTCGCATGTGATTTGCTAAGTCGCGTGGCCTGGTTCTAACGTTCGAATGTGCGAACATCCAGCGGATGCAAAATCTGTTTCGCTGATTAATCTGATGATTGACCTATTTGTGCCTCGTTACACACAAGCCCTGTGCGAAACAATGGCTGATAATTGTGGTTTGGTGATGTTCAACAAATAAGCAAACCACCATGATTGAATGTAAATTTATATGACCATGAAATTATAATTGATCACATCGCAACTTTTGAAGCTTACAATTATGGTTGTAACATAAAAATGTCCAACCAACACCAAAGCTTTCACATTCTGCAACCCATTTCAAATACCAAGAGCTGCTTGCATGCAAATTCTGGTGACAGGGTCAAACATGCAGTACTGATGTAACCATTATTGTGAATAACTAATCCAGTGGTTTTAGCCTTAAAAAAATTGTAACCCTGCATATGTGTTTGTCACATCTGGCTGTTAGAATATCAGATTTAAGGGGGTAAGTTAAAAGCAACTTTCTAACAACAAAATTGAAGATTATGGCTGCACTTGCAGATGGCAAATAATAGTACACCATACCAATCAGATCAAACCAAACACACAATATACTAGAGATACAAAACCGTTTAAACGTTACATAGCTTTTTTTTGATGTAATTTAGTTCATACAATGCAGATAGTTTAAATTGGCGACTAAAAAGAAATAGAAATGACATTCAGTATCACTAGTTCTGACTAATGCTTCATAAGTACTACTTTTAAGGCTCAATGTATCAAATGAGTCAAATATATCAAACAAATTTACCTTGAACACATCAGAAAAAAATCCATAACCCAGTTCCTCAAGGTCAAAATCATCAATCCGAGCTAATTGCGATACAGCAGACTGAACAGCATTAAAATGTGAAATATTTAGACTTCTTCTTCGGACAGATGCAGATTGCATTTTGCTAGAAGCGGAGTCCAGTGATGATCGCATGATAACCTGAGGGGGGCTGCCCACTCCATTATCTTCATTGGTATTATTTGTCATAACATTCATGTGGTCAATATTCAACATCAACAGAAAACCGAGTATTTCATCATACTTTGTCTACACATGAGTAAAAAATGTCATTACCCCTTTGTACGTTTGTTTGCATTTTTTTACAAATTGTTTAAAGTGTTTTTACTAGAGCAAAAACAATTATTGTTACATCTTATGAACTATATGTCAACAACCAATAAAACTAATCTCTGAACATACAAATATTCCTGAACTTTAATGACATAGTAAATGTATAATAATGATGACAGTACATTTTAAAAGTAGGTACCAAATGTAAGCCCGCTTAAAGTGTCTGTTGATTCAATCCAACCACAATCTCGTGTAATTACTTTAGCCACTGCCAGTAATATAAAACCTTTTATAAACGAATCCCAGACTTGCAAGTAACCTGCAATGCATTTACAGAAATGCAAAATTCTGTAGCTTTTGGTGGCAGCAACGCAAAATGCACTGCGCACAACAACTTCATCACATGTAATGTACCTCTCTAAGGCTTAGTCTTAATAAATCACAAGTATGCCGTTTACCAACAACTGCCCGCGAGTCCAAATATTTCATTTACCGCAACAACACAACACGAACGCACAGCCGCGCACACCGCATAGCATTACGCATCAAATTGCGCAACAGCGGCATCTTCTGGTTGGTATTAAATGGGCCACCGAAATCGTATTTGTAAAATAGTTGGACCATAGTATATTAGTATACTATGGTTGGACTTATTGTGGTAATTTGCCACAAAAAATCTTTTGGACACGTCCATTTTTAAAAACGCTCTATCCAAAAATATACCAATAAAAAAACCAACAAAATATTTCAGCTTTATTTTCATTGAAAACAGGCAGATACAATACCACTAGTTGCGTTGGCCTCAGATTGGCCTTAAATTCGTCTTATAGCGGAATGCTGGATATTCTAGTTATCTTAGTTAAACAAGATAAATAGACCACAAACATAGTGACAAGGTGCATTTGTAAGTTGTAAGTATAAGCCTTAATATCCTAATTTTCAAAAAAATGTTTCAAAATTTTACGTTTTGGTATTCGTAGTGACAAACGGAGAATTCTACTGCCTAAACATTGCATGTACACTGGTATTAACTATGTAGCATTGTTCTCATAGACACTGAAATTCAAACAGTTGCATAAGGTCTTGTTGAATTACTATTAAGCGGGTGAAGTAACGTAAACAAATGTGACACGATTTTCCTGGCAGAAAATGGACAGTGGACAAAACTTCGGAAAATGCCATCTTTGGCCGAACTGCTTCAACACCACATCTGACATCATTTCCACAGTACTTCCTGCTGTGACAAACCGACCGAGACTGCAATATCGCAAATGTCATTTGTAAGGCAGATTTTAGGTGTGACAAGCCGCGCCCACAGCGATGTCTGCCTTAGCGGGCGCTGCAGGGCTTAAAGCGTTCAGGCTAAGCTAATCCAAACCATGCGACAGCAATTGTCGCAGGTTTTAGACGGCTTGCTGCTGCACAAAATGTTCGCCTATTTATGTACTTGCTGACAACAAATAACAAAGCACATCCTTTGCTTTAGTGCGGGCTGTAGCGAGATGTCAGGCCGAAAGGGAAGTGCACTACGTTGGTTTTGACGAGCGCAATTGAAAGCAAGCGAATTTTAGTCATTGGAATAAGAGCCGACTGTTTGATGGGGTTGTGAAGTTGTTTACATGTAAAGCTAAGAACATATGCATACATACATATATATGTGTACATATTATCATCAGTCGCATTGGCATGACAGATAAATGTACATTATTTCGCTGACATGAACAAGGATACCACACTGCGCATACACAGGAAACAGCTGCAAAATCTCAACATACGCCAAGGTAAAAACAAATGTGGTGGTCGGAGTTAAAAGTGCAGCAGCAATAAATTGTGAATGCCAAGACA
>QXVZ01018530.1:0-22702 GCA_008931825.1 Phallusia fumigata | reverse complement strand
GAAATGCAAAATTCTGTAGCTTTTGGTGGCAGCAACGCAAAATGCACTGCGCACAACAACTTCATCACATGTAATGTACCTCTCTAAGGCTTAGTCTTAATAAATCACAAGTATGCCGTTTACCAGCAACTGCCCGCGAGTCCAAATATTTCATTTACCGCAACAACACAACACGAACGCACAGCCGCGCACACCGCACAGCATTACGCATCAAATTGCGCAACAGCGGCATCTTCTGGTTGGTATTAAATGAGCCACCGAAATCGTATTTGTAAAATAGTTGGACTTATTGTGGTAATTTGCTACAAAAAATCTTTTGGACAGTTCCATTTTTAAAAACGCTCTATCCAAAAATATACCAATAAAAAACCAAACAAAAAAAACAAAAAAACAAAACAAAAATATTTCAGCTTTATTTTCATTGAAAACAGGCAGATACAATACCACTAGTTGCGTTGGCCTCAGATTGGCCTTAAATTCCTCTTATAGCGGAATGCTGGATATTCTAGTTATCTTAGTTAAACAAGATAAATAAACCACAAACATAGTGACACGGTGCATTTGTAAGTTGTAAGTATAAGCCCTAATATCCTAATTTTCAAAAAAATGTTTCAAAATTTTACGTTTTGGTATTTGTAGTGACAAACTGCACGGAGAATTCTACTGCCTAAACATTGCATGTACACTGGTATTAACTATGTAGCATTGTTCTCATAGACACTGAAATTCAAACAGTTGCATAAGGTCTTGTTGAATTACTATTAAGCGGGTGAAGTAACGTAAACAAATGTGACACGATTTTCCTGGCAGAAAATGGACAGTGGACAAAACTTCGGAAAATGCCATCTTTGGCCGAACTGCTTCAACACCACATCTGACATCATTTCCACAGTACTTCCTGCTGTGACAAACCGACCGAGACTGCAATATCGCAAATGTCATTTGTAAGGCAGATTTTAGGTGTGACAAGCCGCGCCCACAGCGATGTCTGCCTTAGCGGGCGCTGCAGGGCTTAAAGCGTTCAGGCTAAGCTAATCCAAACCATGCGACAGCAATTGTCGCAGGTTTTAGACGGCTTGCTGCTGCACAAAATGTTCGCCTATTTATGTACTTGCTGACAACAAATAACAAAGCACATCCTTTGCTTTAGTGCGGGCTGTAGCGAGATGTCAGGCCGAAAGGGAAGTGCACTACGTTGGTTTTGACGAGCGCAATTGAAAGCAAGCGAATTTTAGTCATTGGAATAAGAGCCGACTGTTTGATGGGGTTGTGAAGTTGTTTACATGTAAAGCTAAGAACATATGCATACATACATATATATGTGTACATATTATCATCAGTCGCATTGGCATGACAGATAAATGTACATTATTTCGCTGACATGAACAAGGATACCACACTGCGCATACACAGGAAACAGCTGCAAAATCTCAACATACGCCAAGGTAAAAACAAATGTGGTGGTCGGAGTTAAAAGTGCAGCAGCAATAAATTGTGAATGCCAAGACAATTAATGGTGGAATTTCGTTGGACAAGCGAAATGGCCAAAATGACTGAGTGGTTACGTGACTAGACAGCAAGGGTTGAAAGTGATACGAACGCCGATTAAACGAGGTGGTAGGCACGCAATAAGCACGAAAATCTTTTTCCAATCTTGATAAGTCTGAAACAATCTGTTTGGTTAAAATAAATGCGTTAGGTTTTACTGAAATGGAGTTATTGTTACAAATACGTACATTTTGTGATGGTGTTAGCCTACGAATAATTTATTTTAATGTTGAAAAAAAAACGTCTTTAAAACTTTGTTATCGTCATTTGTTTTGGTGCAGCTCACAGTTTGTTTTGTTAACAGAACTCCGCCCAGTCTGCGGCGAATTTTTATCGGCTTTTCGCATTAGATATCAGCTCATAGTGAGTTACGACATGTACTTGTTGCTTGATATGTTGCTTAGGTCGCCGTTCACTAAATCGACGTAATTTGAACTTAAACGTAAATTTGATCGCTTTTTAATAGTTTTCGTTTAATACTTGTAGTGCATTTTCGAATTCCCTGTGTCACCACTTTTGCTCTCACAGATTGTCGAAAACACTTCCACTGAAAGCAGTACAGTGTAAAGTTGAAAAAGAAATGACCAAATTTGCTGAAGGGAGCGGATGTCGGTTTCGCAAGCCTCTGAGGTCCAAACTGCTGAGAATAATACGCCAGGGATTTGATTTGCCATAAGTGAAGAGAACTTGGCTGCAGAGCTTGGGAAAGTCGCCTATTTGCTTTATATTTTCATTTTCTAATCGGTGTTATAGCATTCTCGTGGTGGCAGCGACAAATACTAAATAGCCTCGAGCGAGTGACGCAATTACAACGGCATTCGTTTATTGAATCGGAAAGACATGGATATCCACAGTTAGTAAATTTTAAACACATTATTGCTTCAACCAAGTTTCATAGAACTCGAAAGCGATATATCAAAGTATTTTTTTATTATTTGTGGTTGACAACATAATAAAGAAAGGGAGGTTTACAGATAGTGTCAACAGGGCAATTATTGAAAGAGTTACAACAAGCCGCCTCTCTCACTCTCTGGTCGCGAACTATAACGACCTGAAGACTTAACTAGTTATCGTTGGGCCTTGAAACTTTTGTGGTGATGGATGACTGCGTTGTTTCTCCTTCAGAAAACAATAAAGTGAGTGTCCTCCTGCCGGGCCGCGTTCACAAGTGGTCATCGGCGGCACTAAACGGAGAATCAGAGCTTCAAAGTCAGCTCAGTCGACTTGGCACCTTGTTTTTTGTGCGGTGGCGGCGAATCAGTCAGTTAGACGCGACAGACTTTCTTCTCGCAGCCAGGCGTAGCAAAATCAACAGGGAATTGTTGTGAGTTACAAATGTCTGTCGGGGCCGCCAAATTGCCCGTCGACTGAAAAAGATGGAAACAAATCGCGATATCAGCAGTCTCCAGGGAGTTGCTTCCGAACGAAGGCAGCCAGTAGCACGTATTGAGATTTTGCTGATCAGGGACGAATCACTGAATATTTCATGAGGCGCGCATCGGAACAGATTGTGTAATGTGGGAAATTAACACAGTTTGAAAACGTGAGTCGGCTGGGGGTGTTTGTTGTACAAAAACTAACAGCTGGTGCCAAATTGCGGTGGTAAGTCACAACATATTTTATTCATTACGCTCAGTCTCTGCAAAACGCCTAACGATTTGCAATGCAGAACCACTGAAGCAATCGTGGAACATTCGCTTCCTTAACTACTCAGTGGAATGAGCCGAAAGTTGTTTGGCAGACAGTGCATTGCGAATTAACCGAGTTTTCCTGTGTGGCTGTTCGGTTGTAGTAAACTCTTTGGCTTTTCTCTCAGTTGAATTGGTTAGGGTTGAACGCGCACCCAGGAATGTGGTAAACTTGAGGGCGAAGCTTGTGGCTACTTATCCTCACTTACTGGTTTCGATGTGTTTGTATTCCTAATTTGATGGTTTTGTGTTTCAGGATACAGAAATTATTTGTTTACTACGCTAAGCTACTTTTTGTTGCACTGGGTTGTGCTAAGCTGCCTGGGTTTAGGAGACATAAGAAACTGAAGACTACATCTACCAGCTAAATTAAACTTCGCTACACCAAAAATGGGTTCAATTTGTGGCAAAGGATCAGCAAAAGAGGCAGCTAAGGAAGAGGCAGCCGCCCCCGCTCCAGTGGAGGATCAACCCCAGGAACAAGCAAAAGAAAATCAGCAGGAGGCAAACGGCACTGCTGCAGAAGTGGAACAGGCTCCCGTCGAACAAGAGGCTGCTGACAACGCTGACGAAATTGATCAGCAACAACAGGAAAGCGCAAATAGAATGTCAAGCGAAATCGTGAACGATGCCATGGCTGAGGCCAACCAACAACAGCAGGACGGTTAACGCTTGTTGGCTAGCTTAAATGAGAAATGATCCGATGTCAAAATACATTTTTATCGTTCGCCTACAGTACAACACGAAGTCCGTTTCGATATATTGTTTTATTGCTACGTTTAGTTTTTTTATGTCCAGTTGAAACTAATGTCAGTGTACATCATGTGCGTAAATAAAAAGTATAGCCAAACATGCGGACCGTAAGTTTTTGCAACTATTCGCGCAAGCACGTTAAATGCAATTTCGTTGTTTTGCAATTCGCCTACTTGCGCCTGTTCATTCTCCTTATAATGTTTGTCGTCAACATTCTGCAAACCGCTAAATATTGACTAGCGCCGAATTNGCTACACCAAAAATGGGTTCAATTTGTGGCAAAGGATCAGCAAAAGAGGCAGCTAAGGAAGAGGCAGCCGCCCCCGCTCCAGTGGAGGAACAACCCCAGGAACAAGCAAAAGAAAATCAGCAGGAGGCAAACGGCACTGCCGCAGAAGTGGAACAGGCTCCCGTCGAACAAGAGGCTGCTGACAACGCTGACGAAATTGATCAGCAACAACAGGAAAGCGCAAATAGAATGTCAAGCGAAATCGTGAACGATGCCATGGCTGAGGCCAACCAACAACAGCAGGACGGTTAACGCTTGTTGGCTAGCTTAAATGAGAAATGATCCGATGTCAAAATACATTTTTATCGTTCGCCTACAGTACCACACGAAGTCCGTTTCGATATATTGTTTTATTGCTACGTTTAGTTTTTTATGTCCAGTTGAAACTAATGTCAGTGTACATCATGTGCGTAATTAAAAAGTATAGCCAAACATGCGGACCGTAAGTTTTTGCAACTATTCGCGCAAGCACGTTAAATGCAATTTCGTTGTTTTGCAATTCGCCTACTTGCGTCTGTTCATTCTCCTTATAATGTTTGTCGCCAACATTCTGCAAACCACTAAATATTGACTAGCGCCGAATTNCTGTTTGGTGCACGTTGCGATGGCAACGGGGGTGGGGTTCGAGGGGAGTTGTGATGTCATGTATATCAACGAGACTTTAGTTTCTGGGCCCGGCCTTGTTCTTAATGTTCCGCGAAAGAGCTTCTTCTTCAAGGAGTGCCGATTCAAATACTTCAAGTTTAGCTGCGACAGAAATGTAAAAAGGTCAACAATGCAACAAAGAACTGGTATCTTCAATTAAAACACAACTGCCAGTATTCACTAATTAAGGTGAACAAAGTTGATAATTTGGCAAAAAAACAGATGTTAAGATTTAAGTCGAAACAAAGTTCAAATCACATGAATTGAACGTTTAAATCAACTAAAGTAAAAACAAAACTCGTGAACGGTCGATTTAAAACCAAAGCACATTAGCAATCAAATTACTGACGCCTGTGGACTCGTTGCAGGGGAGCAGGAAAGGTAGCGAGGCACTATCTTCTATTTATGGATGGTGTGATTGAAAATACATAGCCCGCTAAAGTATCGTGCTCATAGCCACAAAATCCCCCCAGGGAGCCATTGACCTAAAATCTCAGACAGGGCTTGTTTTATTTATAGTAGACGTCCTGTTTAGTCTCCTAATGCATGATCTAGGGAAAAGTAACCACTTCGGACTGCCCATCGTTTGTCTATGAGAATAAACTATAGGATTTGGGGGCGGTTGTCCGCAAACCCAGCGCCTTGGCCTTTAAAACGAATGACGCCAACGTAAAATCCCAGGCTAATATTTACATGTGATTTAATTGAAACTTGTATGCACAAATATATGTGAAAATATTTTTCTGTGTGACAGCGTTTTATTCTTTTTAAAAAAACTGCTGATTAATATTTCCTGGATTACAAAATCATATTCTGAGGGTAAAAGCTAAAAGGTAAAGACAGCAAAATTTTCGGCCTGTCAAAATAGGTGATTTTTAAGCGCTATCCTGGTTCAAATATTTGTCAATACTCATTCGCATGACATAAGCCGTTACTGAGTTAATATATGACGTTAATGTCGAAAAGGTTAGGAGTTCAAATACGGTGTTTTTTAGTCAGGATAGGTAATTTTTATTGTGGTTTCTCTTAACACATACAAAACAGAAACATCCTCTATTCAAAGCTTAACAGACATATCTACACAGCATTAAGAAGATCATTTCCCCTTCAACGGGGCAAAACAAGGCCTGGCCCTGTAAGATTGACATGTGTCGCATAGTACGTGGTGGATCTGTTACCTTTTAGTTCACCACGCAACTTCCTGTATTCCTCGTCGGATGCTGCCAACTGCTCCTTGAGTTTCGCCACATAAGCTTCGGGGTCGAAGTCAACGTCCTCGGTCATGTTGAAGAGATTGCTCGATGTCGCCACCGAATTGGTCAGCTGTGGATCGACGAAGGTCAGTTTCAAAAAATACAAGACACAAAAAAGATTGCCCCAACAAACACGTTTGGTAAAAACTGAATCACGAAAGCACGATCTAAGCGCATGGGCTAAACTTAGCCAGAACGAGCATTAAAAGATTTTCAACAAACAAAATGTTGAGTTCTATTCGAATTGAGTAAACGAATAGAGTGATGTAAATTAAATCTCCGAGTTGATTTTGAAACAAAGCTTTTGAGTTAAAATTAGGACCTTTAATTTTGTAGTAATACCCAAAGGTAAAATGTCCTCTTCAATTAAAACCCTATTAAGTTCAACTAAACCTCAATTATATTTATATGTTGGCCTGTCTTTTTTGCGAGACGCAAAAAGGAGACCCGATTGTTTCCACCAACATCAAAAGGACAACGTTATCACCGCTACTGGTAATCGATTTCGCAAGTGCGCCAGGGCAAGTGAAAATACACAGACGAGATTCATGAAGAAACCGCCGACTCAGCGACTTAAATCTACAGCGGCTTGTTTCCACCCAGATGGGAGGACGAGACGGCTCGAACAGTCACATGGGGTTTGCGGAATCACAAGTTGCCGACTTGAGCTGTTATTACAAACCAACTCATGGGCGGTGTTGAAACAAAATCGTAAAGCTTTTGTTTTCACGCCCAAGGCATAATAAGTTGTGTTGAAGGTTGTTGGAGGCATTGGGAGGTGTTTGCCTAATTTAGCTATTGTCGTGAGGGTTTATTAAGTGTAATAAGTGACGACACTAAATCGGTTATTATACACACAGTCCGTACAAAGTGAACAATGCCTATACAAGAGCTTCCCAAACCAGGGGTCGCGACCCTTCAGTGGTTCGCGCAACGAATTTTGTGGGTCATGAGTACACCAATTTCCCACAAAATGTCGTATTCGCCATGTTTTTAAGCATTTTCCTTAGTTTAATGTTTGAAGTTTCTAACACATGTTGAAACTGCGCAAAACAAATTTAGTAATACTCTTTCAACAATAGTATGTTTTGAACTGTTTTTTTTCCGTCAAACGTTAAGGGTCGCAGAAAGATTTTTGAAATCAAAAGGGGTCGTTGACTAAAAAGTTCCTGGCCTATACTATATGATACCACCTGAAAATACGCAATTTGTGAGGGCACAAAAGCACCAGCATTCCAATATATATGACAATCAAGCTAATGAAATACGAAATTCTTATTGATGCAATACGAATTGCGCTTGGCATTGAAAGCGCATGATGTCATTGCACGTAATTTCCTGAACGATGTGTTTCACCGCAGATGTACCGTGAAAGACTCATTAACATTGTAAGTCGTTTCAACCAATTTGTGGCTATTAGGATCTTAGGCGATGCAAAAGCTACAACTAGACAGGTTACACTGTTGGTTGTAGGCGCAAGGCTTGTTTCATCTACTAAAAAGTTTTAACATTTACAGATTTTATAGATTACAGACATCAGTAGAAAACAAAATTCTGATGTGGTGTCATCAATTGGCGATGCAACTTTTTACAAAAGGGCGCAACGGACGAATTTAAAACGAGTTTTACCCCTTGGAGAAAGTTGCGGTGACATTCTACGGTTTCCTCCTCGATTTCTTGTAGACTGGTGACGGTTTGATGGACCTCGTACATCTCACGTGACAACTCGTTCTCCTGCGAAACGGATGGCAAGGCTTTAAAACTTTCCGAAGCCAGAGTTATATGTCTGCAATAGTTTGTTCAAGTAGCAGGCCTTGTGGTCACACCACAGTAATGAAATGTAGCAACAAAAAACGCGTACGCCACCACGCATGACAGGGAAAATGTTAGGTGGCCGAAGGGACACGTATAAATAAGGGCAGATAAAGCGACAAGTTGTCTTGGCTATGCAAAATATGCAAAAAAATCCTTTTGACTCCACTGTTTAAGTAACAATGTTAACTTGATCATCATTGCAAGAAGCTTTCAATATTGGCTATTCTCAAAGAAAATCGTTTTATTTTGCGTCTGTTTGTGCTGTGCATCAATTTTTTTCTGACATTTTAGGCAAATAGGTGACATATCAATTTTCATCAGCAAGACTTATCTGTTACTTTTGTATGTAACGCTAAATTTACCTTTTAAACATGTTTAATTAACAAGTGTTATGCTAAGCATGTATCAAAATAATCGCTTGTCATTGAAACATCTTTATGCGTTGACAAGTTCCAGGATGTCGCATAAACTGCATAAATTTGTTTACAGATGCCAATACCCACATTTGCTACAGAGGGATGATAACTAGGTTTTACGTTTAAATCTAAGCTAAGCAAACATACTTTTGCGTTGTGACAATTTTTACGGAGGGTTTTCGTTTTCTTAGACGAACAAACAAATCAAAAACTTAACAGTGATGGAAAAATGTGGTCAATACGTTTATTGAAAACGTTTGACGATTGCTGTTGTTATCATTAGTGCCAAAATAGCGGTTTCGTTTTGCATTTTAAGATTGTCTTTGTGACGCACTAAGCCATTCAGTCTCCTGACACAAAAATATTGTTGTGTCCACAGCAGTCGTTGTTTCAAGATCCAAGAGGCTTCACAACTTACTCTTATTCGATTAACAATTCTGTTTCGAGTACTTACACACATGGAGCTGATTAACGCAAGGTCGCTGTTATTGGGCGAATGAATGCTGACGTGTTGCGGAGATTCATCTAGTCGTTCCAAGGGACCACCAACCGCCGGTCGCTTCTTGAAAGGTTCTTCAGCTCCGTCGTCCACGGCGAGTTCCTTCACTCTGCGAGAAAAAAAACGCTTTATTGGGGATTTAACATTCGAAAAACGTCAAATGACGCAAAAACAACGTGCTTTCATGCTTGAAGTAAAACAATTACATTGAAAACTGTTTCAGAATGTGTGTTGCCTTGTTTGGCGAATTTCACAAGCAGACTTTTAGATTTTGGGTGATAATGGGCACATACTGATTTCTCTGAAAAGCCTTTAGTCAACCTTTTTTACTTCCAGCCATGCCATGATACAATAGCAGTAAAACCCGAACAACATCCAACACTTAGGCACAAACAATTCGAAGCACGACAACCGACATTTTGCAGCACATCAACATCAAGACACACTGGTCGGGCGGCAACGAGGGCAAATCTTCCTCCAGCCAGTTCAAACAATTTCTTTCCTCATCGGAACCAAGCGAACGCGTCAAGATATCAAGATCGGCTTGGAGACTATAAGCTCCACGTAGATTTGCGAAGCAGTCCACTACACTAGACAACAACTCTACGTCGTCCTCGTTGCCGCTGTAGTTCGACAAACAGTTGTCGCTGTGGCTCGGTGCAAGGGATTTCTTCAGCGGGCTTATGGGGATTCGGGAGCCGCGCTTGGAGCTGTCGCCTCCAGGAGTCGCTTTTCCGCGATTCGAACCGCGAACCGATGAACGCGATTCGGAGTGCGCGCGTTCTTTGCCGCCGCGAAGATGCGAAGTCCTGGTTTTGGGAAAGCCCCGCGTGTCGGTTGACGAAGAAGCTGAAAAGTCTTTTACCCTACAGGATGGGGAGCACATATAGGAATGCAAGCGGGTGACATTTACGGTTGTCATGCAAGTTACCGATCCAAGTTGAGGTTGATCCAGACGAGAGCACAAAATGGAAATAAGCATGTAACACGTTTGAACAAGGGACAGAGCTGACATTTCACGGTTCTGAATCTTTTGATCGTGACAGACAGGACTAATGCCCACTTATTCAGATTTGTTTTTGATAGCAAAGAGCAAGTTTGTTTTTCTGGCAACGAAACTGGCACTTCATGAGCATGGGCGAAGAAACCCGACGTTTGTGACGTCACAATCCCACGTAGCGTCATGACAAACTTCTCGTCATGTAAGAGATATTTAAATCTAAAACGTTCGACACTAGTTTTCAAAGTTTTCTCCAAACTTTAAAATCAGCCGCCCAAGTAACTGTAGATATTTTGTTTCCGTTATTCATTAATGTAAACTTTACGGTAGCACAGATGCACTGTGTGTCCGAAAATTAAGCATATAAAATCGGTAAAGTGTTAGTGGGTATTTTGACGGTTTTCTTCGCTTTATGTCAACATGTGTTGCTTGCCAGGCCGTGCTGTGGTTTATTCGGATCCAACTTACAGTTCAGCGTCGAAAGTGTTCGTACAAATGAATGTTTGCCACTAACAGACGGCTATGTACGCCTATAAGCTCACCTGTCGGCGTATCTTAGGGTGTTGAGCGTGTGTTCGCATGAAGTGATACCAGGTGAAATGGTTGCGATCATACAAGTCCGCGACCTTTCGCCGATGAAGGAGTCGCGTAAAACTTGAGTGAGTTTGCTGGCTCTGAAGGGAAGATGTTGTTTGTTCTGACTCATCGCTCTGATGCATTCCTACAAACGTAAGATTGTAATTCTTAAAGTGGAGGTTGCCAAACGCAGAACAAAACATGCAGTGGGTGTTTGTGACTTTCAATGATTTGTCCTGGCGCCAAAGTTTGTGAGAAGCACTTATTATTCCATGGCAAAAAATTTTAATAATACCGTTTTCAGTTCAAAATTTGATTACGTTTAATTTGTTTTATTATAAATTGTAATAAGCAAGCAGTTGAACAATTGCTTTGGTTGAAAACAACTGATCGATAATAACACCGAAAACTTTTATAGCCGCGGAAATCTTTATAGCACATCAAAAGTAGGTAATTTAATTTTCAGAGGTTGTGATTTCTGGCACAATACTTTCAACAGAAACAGGAAATCAACTTTTTCAGGTTTTCAAACGCAGTAACCGAAAGCGAAACTTCAATCAACTGTCACGCACTTACTTTGAGAGCAAGAAGACTTTTGTTGATTTCGGCACCTTCGACTCGGGTTTGTCGGTCGGCACTGGTCGTGTCCGCTCCCCGCTCGTTTCCTGTCATAACACCACAAAGGTATGTCATTACAAAATCTCCAAACCTTACAAAAAGCGTTCTATGGTGTGCAGCGGGGCGTGCAAGTTGTTCACATATCAACACAGTTGTGAAAGCACATTCGGGTACATTTTCCGTTTATTAGCAGCACTGCGTGGCGAAGCGAAGTTCATGCGCTTCTGCGAAATTTCCCTACAGCCTGTGGGGAAATTCTGCGGGGGTGGCAGGGATTTACCGGGCTTTCAAACGACCCTATGTTGTTTCGCGTGAAACGAATTAGTCTCGGTTGTGGCATCTGGAGTTTTTTGATTTCACAAAATATGCAATGCAAATTTAAGCCCAACTTACGTACTGATAACATTTTCAGAAATAGTTTAAACATGGGTGGCCACCGATAAAACAAAGTTAGGTTGACAGTTTTACTTTCGGTTAAAACGTGCATAAAGTAAGCACGCAACCTTACGATGTATATTTATTTTTGAGTGGGCAACAATTTTAACCAGATTTTGAGCCAACACCAAGTGCCTCAATTATCTTCGCATTGCTAAGCTTCAAGTACGATTGCAGCCAAATTGGCAATGACTCAACCAATCAAGGATTACCGGCTAAATCGATGAGGGAAAATTTGCCGTGCAGTTGTTGTCGGGGTCCACTTCTTCGCAAAATCAGTTGGAAAACTGCATGAGATCTCGACGAGTGCTGGTTGGCTGATGTCACGCCAGATGTCCTGCGAACGAAAAAGAAGGAGTTTTTTTGTTTGCTGGATTCCACTTTTACTCCTTTGGGCTTGTGAGCGTTGGTTAGTCATGAATAAAATATAATCACAAGCATATGTGGTTAAATGTGGAGAGTATATAAAAATCGTATTTTAACACAGCTGCGATTTTAGGTCAAAAAAAGTGTTGCGGTTGTCAAATAACTCCCCACTTGTAAACTTAAGCGCGTTTTATGGCTCTTTACAGCACTACTGTTTTTACTTTGTGTGCAAAAGTGTAACATTGCACTGTTTTAAGCAGCATTAAATAATACTGCTGCAAACAAGAGTTCATGCATAAAAGCTATGGACATATCTCTTGGGTCTTGCACAATTCACGATTTTAAACAGTCTCAATCAGAAGAGCAACTTGTGTGTAAAACTTTTTCCACGTTTGGTGTCTTTGCTTGGCAAAATAATATGGCGCTAAGCACGCGAGAGTATAGTACATTTCCTTTACCTGCAACGAGTCCCCTCAGATATGAGTTGAAGAACATCTTCTATACACGTGACCCGGCGTTCCTGCAAACCGACAACCTGCACTTGCTGCTTGCCATCCTCCAACACTCGCAACCTGCACTTCTTGTTCAGCAAGTCAAAGACCTGGAATAGGAAACACCAAACATTTGTAATATTGTATGACCGGAGAACTTGTGTCAATAAGGTTGCCCATTTACAACATATAAATAAGTTCGTTTAGCACAATGGTAAGGGTTTAAACAAAAGACCAGTTTTATCACGAAACTTCCAAAGTAGAATTTCATTGGCAATTAAATGTTCCTCAGGGTTTCTGGGGAATAAATAGGTCCCAAATTATCCACAGAGATCTTTAAATTATTAATCATAGCTTTTTACGCCATGAACTAACTGTATTTACAGTTAAATCTTTCTGCATTTTGTTCACTTCGGAAAAACGAAAATGATTTTAGGACAACATTCACTCTTTCAGTTTGTTATTTGGTTTAATTTATCACTTTTATTGGCCTTACCAGTCGAAGAATGCAGTTTTGTGGCCTTACGTACAATGTAAGTTTCTAACACTTTGCCATATTAAACCCTCCACCCTTCAGGGCACCACTATAAAACGTCGTAAATGTTCCGAATTTTTCGCATCACATGTAACATTTTGTTTGATTAAAGGACGAGGCGCCTAAACCCCAAGGTTTATTGGCTCTTCAGCAGGTAAACACCAGGGCTTGGCCATTGCATAAAAACGTTATATGGCTACAATTTTAACAACGCACAACCCTAGTAACCTGTAAAGCAGTTTTAGTTTTTGTCAAACAGGTACTAGTCAAAGTGTCACACCGGAGAGCTCATATCAGTCCGAACAGCACGTGTCGACTGCTATTGTCTGTATCACGTCAGGGTATTCAGTTACAAAACTTATGATCGAGATTCTTGAGCAATCAAACAGGTTCCAGACTATACAAAGCTAAAACTAAACGTATTATTAGCCAATCACGTAAACCTTATCGTATACATGGCGTAACTCCACAACTACGTCGTCATCATCATAGCAACGGTGGACAATTTACCACAACAGTAAGCGGTGATAGCATTTGGGGAGTAGATCGGGTTACAGTGGACCGGATTAAAGCTCAGACACAAAGGTGAGCTAACGGTTGTTTCACAACAATAGTGAGTCACTGTGCGTCTGGGAACACGTGTGGTCGTGGGAGAAAGTAAAATAACACAGGCTCAAATGGGGAGAGTGGACAAGGATGGGATATGAAATCTTACTTTGCCACTGTAGATTTCAAAAAAGCTGGCGTACACGTCGAGGTTGAGGTGTCGGTAGGAAGGTTTCTGAAGGATTTGGAAAACGTCTTGCGCTGCAAAAATGTTTACGATTGATTAAATCTGGTCTGCAATAAGCTGTTATATGTCCAAGTTTCTATTTCAGTAAATTTGGAGCACCTCTAAATACTTCCATTTATGCAAAGCAAAAAGTTATGGTTTGAATTAGTACCATGTAGAAGTNGCTCTAAACAATGCTTTGCCTTAACCTTGGCTTTGACTTTTCGGAATGATCGATATGACCTTGTTTCCTAAAAAGTTAAACAAAAACACAAACAATTTTTGACGACACATCAAGGTTATGTAAATATCAACACAAGTTCGTAAGTTTGAGTACAACACTTGACTGATGTTTAAACATGCAAATACCCGTGACGGAGGCCTATCTTGTGTTGGCTTGCCACTGCTTGGTGCTACTTCAGGATTTAATTCAAAAACCATCTCCAAGGACACCTAAAACAACAACAATTGGTTACAACAATTAAGTCAATACAACTTATAGCCTAACATTAACCTCAACACTCGGTTCAAAAACCAGGCAAAGTTAAATACATTTACCATAAAAATATGATGTTATTTGCTGTGGTGTTTTGTGTGTAGATATGAACAAAAGTCTGCATTGTGTTAACATGTGTTTACCTCTTTTCCTTTTGTCTCGTCATCTTCAAACCATTCAACCGTGACACTTGCAGTGTTACGTTGCAGTTCAGTTACAATCGCTTTGTGAACACGACCTTTGCAAAGATTTTGAGTTTGTTAAGACTGATATTTTGCAGCGCTAAACAATACAAATTTGTGACATACCATTGCTTCTTCTTATGTTGACACTGGTCCCTTTAGCCAACCCACCAAAGTTAACACTCATTTTTGAAAAAATATAATTTGAAACAAAAGCATTAAACAAGAAAAAGATTCTACAAAAAGATTTTGTTATGGTTGTTTTTTTGAAAAAAATGAATTACTTAACTGATAACTGATAAGTTTAAATGTGTTGTTAAATCAGTCTATAGCCAAAAACTTTTGATACTACACATCTAAAAGACAATTGCAAAGTTGTTGAAAGGCCAATCTACAATAAAAAATCTGTTTTAATGTCTGATGTAAGTTCACAATACATTACAATTAAAATTGTTTTCAAGGCAAATATTTTTTCCAAACAACAGGTTTATTGATATGTTTTTGTAGTGCAGCATTTATGTTTGACATTGTAAAGCTACATTATGGACACATAACAAGTAGAGTTCATCACAATAAAATTTTGAGGACATTAAACATAAACAATACAAAAGTGTATTTTCCACTGTACGGAACAGTGGAAACTTAAATATTAGGACATTATACTGCAACGTATATATGCTGCACTTATATGTTTGTAGCAAAGATACAACATATGTTTGTAGCAATTTTAGCTTTATGCCACATGGTGTACATGTAGGCCAGGGGTCAGGGGTGCCTCTGAATGCAGTGAGTCAATTTACAAATTATGTCAAAATCCTAATGTCTTCGCACGCCATGTTAACACATACTCTTTGTAGCTTGTTGCTTTAGTTGCACTGCAGTTGACAGTAAATATCAAGAAGGTTGTTTAGTTTGGACCAAAATATGTATTAGCATGCAAACTTGAAAATTACTTGGTGTGTCATGAATAATCATCTCACGTGCAAACCATGGCAAAATAATGTATTCAAACATTTTAACTTCACACTGACAAACTTTCAAATACTACAATTGACTAAAAAATCAGAAACACTTTACACATCACAAACAAATAACAGAAATTTAATAGTAAATTTTTATCCACAAAATACCATTATCATTGTCTGCGGTCTTCCACGCAACTAATCAGTTAACTACCACTTAGATGAAGTGACAGAAAATTACAAATTGAAACGTATTTCCCGAAGACAAAGGCAAAAAACTAATTTATTTGATAATTACAACTAACACATTTCATCACCTCGCAACGATGGAGTAAACTTTCAGAAAAACAAAAGCATTTGAATTTTCCGATGGTATAGAAATCAGACAACAGGTGAACAAAAACGCCACCTAGTGGTTTTACTAATCGCAGATTCGCTGTTGGAAGTGTTAAATCTATGGTTAACCGCTAAGTAAAGGCAAAAAAAGATTATACTGGTTTGAAACCAAAATATTTGAAAAATAATCCCTGAATAAAGAAGCTGTTTCACCGTTTCAAAATTAAAAGGTCAAAATCAAGTTTAAAACTGGTATGTTGTTGTGTAATTGTCCGTTTTATTTATACCCACCAAACTTGTGGTTCCACAGCAGCAAGGTTGTATGTCCGTCCTTCAAACGTTTATAACATCAAAAGTTTTTTTCTTTTCTTTGGTACAGGGTTTGAAACCGGCCGCTTCCGAATACAAATCTTGATTTTGATGTCCGTGTACATGGGGCGAGCCTCTTGCAGCATTCGTCCAAGTGCTCGTCGGTTTAAGAGCGCTGAGAAGCCAACATATGCTGCTTTGGCGCCACCTTGCGGGACTAGCTTTGAGCTTTAAAGTCATGATATTCTGCACCACAGATGGTGTCACCAAGTAGCACCAGCTTTTAAAGCTTTTCTTCCTCAAACAATTTAAATAACTGAGTTGGAACACGACTGTTTCGAGGGTCATCTGAAAGGTTTGCAGTGAACTACAACGTTAACAAGAAATTCGCAAAAGACACTTGACTGCTGCGTCCCTATAAAACATCACCACAAAACAAGGCCTGTGCACTTGGGGGAGTCCGAGATCTGTTGCTGAGGGGTGCGAGGATGCTGAATCATTAGGGTTAGTTAAGTAGATACTTTATTACGTTCATGACATCCAATGCCACCAGAAATACAATAGTTTTGTTATTCAAACATTAGAAAATTCGCAATGCGATGCGACAACTGGTTGGTGATTTGAAAGCGGTGGCGACTGGGAAAAGGTTAACAATCACTATCGTCTAAACTCTAAACGAATAAACAGCTGCCGTTTTCTTTCGACAATGAATTTTTGGAACCGTTTGGGTTGAATAGGCAAGGTGGAAAAATACAATTGTTGCATATCATTAAAAAGGTATTGGAAATTGTAATATTTCAAAACTTTCTCACGCATATGTCAAAATAACCCAAAGACCACACAGCTTTTAAAGTCGGCTTTAGTCATACGTTATCGCTATCATAAAGGTCATGCCACGAAAGATAAAAAACGGCAAGAAAAAATACTCCATCACCTGTATATGAACCAACATGTGCCGCGCAAAGCAGTCCAAAAGCAGTACGAATTTAAAGCAAGTGATAGTATCTGCGTAAATTAAATAAACCAGGTGACCAACAAAGTCAAATCTAGCGATGCTGTTTTCAATCACTGTAGTGAATTGTTACTGCAGTACTAATGTCATTTGTAAAGTTTACGATTATCTTTTATCGCCCGATGTACAGACTTGCATGCAAAAGGAACCTACGACCACTTAAACCAATAGCATACAGGCAAATAAAGCATTGAGTCAGATGTAAGGAGTGGCAATGGTATATCAACCGCTTTCAAATTAAGATTCCTTGCATCTTGCTTAATTGCTGTTGCTATACGTCCGCACACCTAGTTTGTGGTCCCCAATTATAACGACGCTGTACTTAGTCTGATACGACGATCTTCCGATTGCACCTGTGTTCCAGAGTATGTTAATGTTAGCGCGACGATCTGAAACAGCGCAACGTACTGGCGAGTTTGTTTAGTATTACGTCGTAAGTGCATCATCGCAAATTACTTCCCGCCACCGTGTACACANATGTTGTACGGAGACAAGTTGAAGTGGGGATTTTAGCTGATTTTGGGTTTAGATTGCATGGTGGATAATTTTTCACATGTTGCTACAAAAATAGGGCTATTCGTTATGTAATTGCATCTTTCTTGTCGAAGGTTTGCAGAAAGTTACGTAAACTGTCCGTCTGAAACGATTTTAAAACAAAACAGCCAAACAAAGTATGTTCAGCGGTTAAAATTTGAACTTCGTTGCAGGAAAAATTTGAAGCCCACCATTGCATTTACCTATTGTAGCCCTACACACTTTTTAATTTAGATTGTCTCCAACTCATCTTCCGTTCGCAATGTTTTTCAAATTATCCTTGCCGGAAATAAAGACAAAATGTATGTCGGCTATTTCTACAACATCACTGAGTTCACCATGTGGGAAGATACCTACGCAAGGGTAAGATTTGCTAAAGCGCAACCGGTTAATCTTCTTTCTCGGCTTTTGTTTTAGAATTTTGCGGTCCCGTTTTATGCTGTCTTTCCATGACCTTTTGAAAGGCCAAAAATTGTTGCCGAAATTAAAGGCACCATAATGTCGTTTGGCTAATTTTCACATGTTTTTCTTTTTACGGAACGCCCAATTATGTTTTTATGTTTTAATAGTTACAAAAAATCTGACATTTTTAAAAGAGGCAAGTAATTTTTTGAATTTTCACATGTCATATTAAGCAAATCAAAGGTCTATAACCAGAGAAAGCAAACAAACATACACTTTATTTTTAACTAAAACATTACAGTTTTTTGTTTACATAAGTTGTTTGTATTACATTAGGCTGGAATATTTGCTTTGCGTGATGGAGCAATCGAATGTTCGCACGAGGCAGAAGGTTCGGGAACGGAAGCAATGTCGAATATTCACGAAAGAAGTAATGTTGACACGCCCGGAGCATTTATTTGGAGAGCTGATTTGCCTCTTGAGTGCACCGCATTTCGTAAGTTCATATAAATAGAAAATGGTTACCCTCGGAAGTGATTGTCTTGAGACTATTTTTTCGATTTTGCAATGTAGCCAGCATAACGCCTTTAGTGATTTACCGGTCGGGTTCCAAGAGTTAAAACAATATTAAGGTTTCCTGCTCGGGGAAACACAAGAGCGTCGAAAATAAACGCAAGAAATATTTTGTAAGATAAATCCCCCGTTTAAATGCCGTTTGAAATAAGAAACGACTTTGCACTTTCTTGGATCCAATCGCGATCTTGATTGGAATAAAAAATCTAATCTTGAGGAAAACCCATTCGATTTGCTAATGCACTTGGTTGACCGCGTGTAAGACATCGCAACCTTCATGCGTTTTCGCCCACGGGGACAAGTAATATACACTTGAAACTAACGGATACAGTAGACCTTACAGCTAGACTGGAGGAGGTAGCTGAAAACGATGGGTTCACAACAGTTAATTTGACACCTCCTGTTCAAAATTAATATTATAATTAATGGCAAATCAGACTTTTTGCGTCTCGGAGCTCGTTAAAATTCTGCGCGAAACCTGTTTGTGGTAACGCTGACACGAAGCCTACCGGTAAAGTAGTATGTCTGTAGGTAGAAAATATAGCTTATGACTTAGAGCTCGCAAACTATGATTTTATATCAGTGTTATGACAGATCTAAACAAAATCTTGAGTAGACGTGGGATCTAACATATGTCCGGCCATGGCATTTGTTATCTGTATGTAAGATCTGTAAGTTGGTGTCGGTTTACCGCAGGATTTTGGTAGTGCATGGAGCCACCTTAGATATCTTCCTTCCGGCGCTTAAACTACCCGACAGGGTTTCTTTTTCTGTTGAACCCCACCCTCTCACCCTATAACAAGCGTGGTTAAATTCTGAGGTCCCCTGACTGGTCCTACCATAACGTGCCCCACAGTCGTGTTTTTTTATAATGCGCCAAACTCACTCTCTTGTGCGCCCCCGTCATAAAGCTTTGTAACCACTTTGTAGCTGCAGCGCGTTCACCAATTACCAATCTACCCCGGTCAGCAATTGTCCCATTTTACATTTTCGCGCCCAAATATTCTAACGGTGCGTAACTATTTTCGGCCTGGTTGTTGCTTTAGTGACATTGTGTCGCTGTGTTTTCTTTCAACAAGTAAAGATAGAAATCAACTCAAATAGGAAAAAGTATTGACCAATAAACTAACAAAAAGGCGCCCGTTATTATTCATCCATAGGCTAGTATAGCTACCAAGTAAAAAATTTATGCCGGGAAAATAAACATTTATATATCTCCTATATTTTTTCAATAGCTTGCTTTTATGCAGATAATGTTCTGATTTTCAGGTTTAGCATTTCAATAACTTCATAGCGCATCAACTTAAAATTCTCTTAAATACTAAAAAATTCATTTTTTTTCGAGGAAAGAATAAAATGGCGTTTGCAACAACCTGGCTTTGTTCAGAAACACCGAAAGTTCATCATCATGTACGATGTTTAGAAAGATAAGATATATATCTGTATCTTAACCAACCAGTGCAGACAAAAATATTTCAGATAACTAGCGAAATAGAAATCGAAAAAAAAGATGGTCAACTTTTTGTCGAATGGGTTATGCTTAATTTTCAGCTAGTTCTACCACATTTGACTTTGTTCTCTGATTATTTAGTTACCCGCACTGCTTTAACAAGATATATCACGATATATTACAAATACATTTTTTAAGTATCCCAGCAGTCAACGACTTTGGTGGTTTCTAAACAAAGCAGATGTTTAATATGAAGCTTTAGGCTTTACTTGTCACACAAAAAACGATCTTGTTTTTGACTGTTACAACCATTTGGTAGTGTAGAAAATTGCCTTCTCAAACCCGTGGTCGTTTCACCGGTGTTTATAAGGTTTTCGTTCAAAGCCGGCCAAATTATATTTCCCTTATTCTAGGGTCAGACTGTGGGGTCGTAAGTGAGCCAAAGCGCCCATTTAACGTCTGTCCAGTCGGCGAATTCTTCGAGACAGTCACTTCCAAACAGTGGAGATTCTACACTTTCTACTTCTGCAAGGCCGGTCGAACCCTGCAGGACGGGTCTGTGACCGTGAAGAGAGATTGTCAGTACGACCCTGATTACTACACGTATGAATGGGTGGCCCTCACTGCAGGGCAAAGATGCAGCAAACGCATTAAAAGTAAGTGGGAGTAATTCACAAGGTTTACATCAGAGAAACGTTTTTTTATTGGTTGCATTTAAGTATTTTCGCAGCGCCATTTAAATGTTCATTTTACAGTCCAGAAATACATACTGTGCCCGTTTTTCCAGTAGTCATGGCATTTTAACATCCAACATGGCGCTCAGCTCTGATGTCACAAGCAAAGAAATTTTAATTGCTAGCGTAGGCGATGGAAATTTTTTTCCAACATTGTTCGTCTTTCTAAGGTGTTTTTGTTTTCAGATTTTTGGTCGAATTTTCACTCGTCGCAAGCATAAAATGCTGCACAAGCGCAGACAAGGAATTTTTAATGCACCATCAAGTTCCTGTTTGATCGCATATAATAAAGCGTTGACACATAAAGTGAGCCTCCCATTCCTTGTTAGACCATGACAAATAGCAGTAACTGAAATCCATTTTTCTTCAAACAAAGTTCCAATCATCATTGAACAAGTCTGTATGTTACATAACGTCCAGCTGTTTCACTTGGTCTTACAATCTTGACAACTTGACCCCGTTTAAGTCCAAAGTATCGAGCCACAGGGTCACCGGCTTGTATTCTAGGTAGTTGATAGTCTTTCAGTTTGTATCTCGTCAGCAACTCCTGCTTTTCAGCGGGTGTCAGTACAACATGTTCCGGTACAAGCTGTAAAAAACATACAGGTTTAGAAAAATTTTGGGCAAATTAAATTTATACCCAGTAGGGACTTCCTGCAAACAAAGTATAGTATATTCGCAAACAATCCTGTATCACATGGGCCGTATGCATCGCAAGTAACGCATATATCCCTGTAGGCCGTGTCATACGTTGTTATAAAGGTTGGTTTACCAAACGCAAACATCAGCGTAGGTTAAAGGATGCCTGGAAACAAGCGATATATGCAGTACAAGCAACACACTCAATACATTGGATACGTGAAATACATTTAATGTACGAAATATATATAGGATAATTGCGCTGCATGCAAGGCCCATTTTACTGGTCCAAAATTAAGGACAACTAGGAAAAAATGAGAAACAAAAAATTTTCTATTCAAAAAGAAACAAACATTTTTCTGAGAAAAAGTTCCCATTCTTTTTCTCATTTAGGATAGTATATCTACATGTTTTCACAACAAAATTGGCCTTCTACTAGCTAGCTTACAATGGTAATGTTACCAAAAATCCTTTGCTTTGTTTCAAGAATAAAATTATGTTTCTTTCGTTATGTAAAATATGGTGGCCAAACTTGTTAAAGATAGGAAAAAATAAAGATGTTTCTTAGAAATCTGGACAACAGTATTTTCTGAGATAGTCTCTCAAAATAATGATAATCATAAAAAGGACAGTATTGGAGCCCTAGATATACATGCAATATTTGTGGCATATAAGTATATTTGTGTTTTTTAAGGCGCTCTCAGAAGTGAACATAATAGAAATAAATTGAAGCATTAATAAAAGCTTACAATCAAATCAACAGAAACAACCAGCGTGAATAAATTTCTACAGGTATCTAATAGGCCACTTTTTCTCTCAAACAACCACCCTGATGGAGGTGGCACACAATAATCCAACAAAATCTGCAGTATGAACTATGAAGGGTAATGTTAAAATTTATTATTACCAGGGCCCCTATCTCAGTGATAAATTAATTATATTTCGCTAAAATGGTTTGTTGGAAATAAGTCAAGGAAACCATTTGAGAGGATACTTGAATTTTGAACACGAGATGAAAATAGATACATTGATTTAAAAAACACAAAAAAACATTTCATACCTCATGTTCTGTAATATTAATCAGCAACTCTTGTTCCAAAAACTGCTCTAGAATATATTTTGGTGCCATGTCAAATAATGATTGTTTGGCAGAAGGAGTCATGCCCTGTTGTACAACAATAATTGCTCGCTGGATGTTCTCTTCTTGCATTCTTTGACAGTATGTCTTGATGGTTTTTACCCCAACCTTTGGTTCCTCTGTGGAAAAAATCATGATTTTTAGCATTGCCATCCAACTGCTGGCAGGACAAAAAAAGATTTTAATTTGAAAAGGTGTTTAAGCTTTGTGACACATTACAAGTGGGTATTTGCAAC
>QXVZ01018528.1:0-20801 GCA_008931825.1 Phallusia fumigata | reverse complement strand
TAACAAAATGAGTTTGGTGTCCACATCATTTTACACAATAATCTGATAGGCTGCGATTGGTAAGCAGAGTGTACCACCAACAAGGGTTTAAAAAATGTTCTAGACACACAACTTTCAGAAAAGTTATTGCAACAAATGCAGTACCTTGGTGCGGATCTGATGATGTTGTCAACTCTTAAGATCATTTCAGCAGCTTCAGCGGCACTTAATAGCACCTGTCGTTTAACCTGGTACGACTCAGTGATACCGAGACTTTTCATGCAAGCTATTTCTCCCTCCTCCATATCTGGCAAAAATCAATAGAAACCCAAATAAAGAAATGTAATAAACCTCAAATTGAAGCTGAATTGAATTACACAGTGGCTGACAAGTAAATGTATGCAAGGTCTGATTAAATTAATACAGATCCCTAATGGCAAGAGGGACCACAAACAGCATGGGTACACAGTTTTTAAATATATTGTATGCAACAGGATTTAGATGAAAAACAACTGAAGCTTGGTAAAATTAGTTTACACACACTTAAGACAAATCTGAGACACATGCTTTGTTATTCAAATGTTTTAGCAATACCTCATGCCAGTTTAAATAAAAAAAGCCCATTTCTGAGCTAGCATCATTGGATCACTAATGATGGTATAACTTAGCTGAAACAGTTGCCCTAAAAATCATGTTGCTTTTATCCACTATCTGGGCCAAGCAGTTAATCTCAGAATTAAGAACAGGACACTATGGATGGATGGTAGCAAAAGTGGCTGAGGATTTTAAAGTCTTACCTAGCCCAAATGAGCTTTTTCCTTCAGCATGGGCTGCTCTTAATTGTGACACAAGCTCAGCACTGTCGAAGCCAGCATTGTCAGCAATCGTTACTGGAATCTGAACAAAAAATGGTTTTAGTGAGGCAGCCAATGTCAAATATATGTAATGAATAATTAAGACTAATAAGCTTTAACTAATAAACAACTTTTTTGAAAAATCTTAAGTGTACACTGTATGGTAGGGACATAAACTTAAAAAAAAATTCTGTTTAGAACTTTTGACTAAAATTTACCAAATTAAATTTATCTAAACAACATACGAGATATTACCTGCAAAAGTGCCTTTCCAAAAGATTCCATAGCTACAGATTCTTTGCCGGGGGTTTTCATTGCATTAATGTGGACAGCATTTGCCATGAGGGCTTCACAGCATCCTCCTCCCTGCACAGTTCGTGTCTCAGCAACTGTTCGCTGGAGAACACAAAGTGCATCATGCAGGGAGCGCTCCGCTTCATCAAGAATTTGTTTGGTTGCACCGCGGAGAATAATTGTGCAGGCCTCTGCTCTGGCCACACCTGGTTAAAATAAAAGAGTGTTTGGTTTAGCTGTCAAACAAACATTGGTATGATTAGATAACACGCTATTGCTATCATTAAACAACATATCAATAGATGACTAAACAATGTTTATTTATTGTACAAATTTTAAGCATAGTTAAGCAATTTAGCATTTCCGCAGACATTGAAAATCAGTTGCTTAATCCAAACTAAAAATGGAGTTTCAAAATAAGGCGCTCAATGAAATAAAAATATGAAAAAAATAGAACTTTAACAACTTTAAAACAAAGATTAAGTTTCCAGATTTTCCAAGTACATACATTTAGGATACCAAAGAACAATGTTGACACTTAATCCACTTTACCAATTTTTAGCAATGACATCACGTTTTTTGTAGGAAACAAACCAGCATAAATCTAATACTCATTCCATAAAAAACTTTAAATTAACCTGAAAACTTTAGTAGCTTGTCCTCTCCAATCATGACCTCTTCAATAAGGTCACAATGTCCAAGTGTTACAAGGTCAGGTCTGTCGAATGTAGAACAAATTTCTCCTCCAAGTACAAGAGCAAGTCTTTCGACCCCTTCGAAGTCGGCATGTTCAATGGCCATTACACCAGCATCAGCAAATAGCTGCTCAGGGTAATTGTAGATCAACTGCCTGTAGAAATAGGAAATGCATCAAAAGTGCAAAGTTGGCTTCAATGACTATTTCAGTTTTTCCAGTACAAAAATTAAATAAAATATTAGAAAGCATGACATGACATTTAACAACCTTTTTTATAACACTGTTCGTTACAGTAAAGTTAAATTGGCAATTACATATTTAAAATAGAATCATAGCCCTGATTTAATCATTCACTTTCTAAAGTACCAGTCACAAAGAACAATTCATTTACACATGTGCTTTAAAGTAACTACACACAAAAAGTAAGTCTTGAGATCTTTGTAGTAGAAATACAGTAATTTGTGATTAATCTATGTTATAGAAATTGAATGCAGAATCATCTGCATACCTGTTGATGAAGCAGTTAATTCCATGACTAAGAATCTTCTCGCACTTCTCCTTCATCTTATTTTTCTCGGCGAGTTCAATTTCAGCAACTTTAGCAGTACCGTCAACCCTTACTCTTGATCCAAAGATCTAATCAAGGTGCAAACATTTTGCGATAACCACAACTTCACCTTTTTGCTGGTAATTTACCTTAATTTTGTCGGTGTCCATAGATGTGTTTGCAATCATAATTTTGGCATTCTCTAGGCGCTTTGGCTGATTCATTCCGATCTTTTTATCCAAAAGGAATCCTTCATCGAGACAAGAGTCTGTCATGGTGCCACCAAGCTTTTTGATGATCTAAACATGCACATAACAAAACTGTTTTAATTGTCAGTAGCAATAAGTTATTCTGGACACAGTCAATATAAAGAGCAAACAAATCTCTTGCCATGTTTAAAACTAGTAAATAGTTGGTTTTCAATACTTTGCACATCACACACCAACCCATAGAGTGAAAACAATATGTGTCCCCTTTCAGGAAGGGGACCCATAATAAATGGTGAAAAATGCATGATTATATGCACGAAGAAGGTGAGATAGACATTTCTGTCAACAGTTTAAACCAAAGGTTTTTTTGGTGTAAAGTTAATAATACTAACAGAACAAGTCAAGTTTTTTCTTGACAGAGTGTAGCATGAGCCTCATGGTTACAACCAGTTACTTAAATGCCTCCTTATATCTATCCACTGATGTTTTTGAAAATGGTAGTTTATTGTCAATGGCACCAAACATGTACCTACAAAGCCATGTCTGAAAACAGGAAAACAGTTAAATAGCATTATAACATGCCTGGATAGCTTCAAGATTTCCACTTCCCTTTAACCTCAATATAGCATCAACAGCAATTTTCGCAAAAAAGTCTTTATGTTGTGTAAGAAGTTTTGAGCTGAGCGTGGTGCGAGCAACATTCATTAAATCTTGTTTGAAAAGCTCCTCATTGTTTCTAAAAAAATACAAACATTTAATGTTGTACTGCCCAAACAAAACAAGATATTTGGAGGGTTACAGTTAGGATAAAATGATAAAATTAACCTCCAAAACCTCTATACATGCTAAATAATAATTACCCATTGTCAATTGCAGCATCATCTAAAGCTTTTTTTGCAGCAGCAACAGCAAGTCGCCATCCTCTTACAATGGTTTGTGGATGAAACTTTTGGGCAATAAGTTTTTCTGCTTCCTGCATAATAATAGACAAAAACAGCATCTCTTTAATGGTGAAATGTTTCGTTGACCCTAACAAGTAAAAGTGTCCAGCACACCATTACAATTGGAAAATGTGCACTGATGAAGACAACAGCGATTGTCAAAACATTTCCAATAAAATGTATTCACTGTGTACAATTCCTCTGGCAGTTAAACTTTACTTAAATAAAACTTTCAAATCTGGTAATTTTTGTTTACATGAGCAAATTTTTTTTATTGCTGGGGTTCGGTGTCAGCGCAAGTGCCATTGGTAAGCAACCCTTGTCTAAGTGCTGAACATTTAATGCTGCATTGACATAAAACTTTAACTTACCCTGAGAAGTTCAGCAGCTAGCACAGTGACAGAAGTAGTTCCATCCCCAACCTCATCATCTTGGACTTTGGCAAGATCTGAAAAACAAACACATGTATCTGAAGTTGTCCAACCATGTCATGTTTCAATACATGCTGAATGCCTCTTCAGTGTGATTACAAACTTTTCGGCCCCTGGTTACAGCATGTTATAGTCCTAAATGTGCCGCTGGCCATTGCTGCACCTTTTTACCATTTGACCTTAATTTTAACGGTTTCCTGTTTTTGTGCCAGATATTTGTAATGTTTATTTTATTACATATGTTATCAAACACAGTAGTTTGGTTTAAATTTTTAATTTTGTGTGATTTTTTACCAGTGTATATCTTTTGTTTGGTGTGTGCTGTTTTACAGATACTGACGATGCCTATATTTTTTGGCGAAATATATATATCTTTTATTAAGAGCTAAGGGTAAATGACTTGCATACCAAAAGTTAAAGTTACAGGAGTGAATTTAATTGAAATACTCATCGGTTAAAACTGTGGTAACAAACTCACCAACAAGAACCTTTGCTGCTGGATTGTCAACTCCGACAGATTTTAAAATGGTTGCTCCATCATTAGTTACTGTGATTCCCGGTTCTGAACTTGGGCCTTGGCCTGGGCTCATAAGAATTTTGTCCATTCCTTTTGGTCCCAGGGTGCTTTTCACAAGGTCACCAATTGCAATAGCCCCAACAAATGAGGACTAAAAGTAGAAGTAGCAACTTTAAACAAGAGTACAAACAAGGTATTTACTATTGTTTGGTTAACTTGTATAACTGGAGTGCTAAGTCAGGCACAATGATCTTTAAAGATCTGGTTCGGGTTGGGAAATAAACTAAACTAAGAAATAAACTAAATCTGCTGGATAGATGTTTGCAGCTGATTTCAACAAATTTTAGTAACCGAGGTAAGTTTTGCACAGTCTCTTACCATTCTTGCAATTTCAGCTCTCTCCTCCTCTGCTCCTTGTGAATAAATCGAAACTGGGTTTAGCGACATCTGTGATAACAAGCATTTGGGTAAAGTAAAACCACATTATAGCTAAAACAATGAGCCTGATTTAAAAACTTACCATTTTGACGTGTTTGTTGTATACTTGAATTTAATGAAAAATCTCTGCTGTTTTTCGTTTGCTATGTACTAATTTATCGCCAATTTAAAGAAAAGCACCTTAATAATTCAATCTGCATTAAATATAAAGTGCTTGATTACAAGTGTTGGTATGGCAATACGTGACTTCATGAAACCAGCTTCCTCAGCAATGAAGTAACCATTTTTTTGCCATGTCAAATCTCTCTACATTCTGACGTTCTGCTTTAGGGCTACCCTTAACAGATATTATTTCGGACAATTTGCACAAAAGACAAAAACTGATTTACGAAACGCATCGATCTTGGGTTTAGAGCGCAATCTAGAAAGTTCGAGAGCGGGTTTGAATCCGATGAGAGGCGGGTTATCTTGTGGTTTAAAAACAACTTAGAGATACAAATACTCGTCAAAAGTCTGACTTTGAATATACCTATAATCACAATTTTATCATTCTCATCTAATGTGAATCACAGTTTTTCTTTTTTTGGAGGTTTTTGCAAAACGTTACTCTGCAATCATTGGATGTAGGCAAAAAGCATGGTTCGTTTCCTGGGGATGTTGGTTAATTGTAGCTGTTTTGCAAATGTCTATTCGTCACAATTTTCGTTGTTGACTTAAAAAATATCTTGTGCATAAAATATTCTCCGAACTGTTAGGGGGTTGTACACCACAAAACCAACACGGTAAAGGGCGGAGGACGGCAAGAAGTTTTACATTCTCAAATAGGACTTATAACGCAATTGGAATGTTTTTGTACATAATAATTAAACAACTGTATAAGACCCCGCCGACACAACCTAAACCGACAGAACTAAATCTAAAACAAACCTGTATCACTACAAAGCGTCTGACGTCAACGATCCGTCGCCCACTCGGCATGAAAAGCAGGAAACGTTTCTATCTCACCATAGTGCGACTGCACAGAGCTCTATAGTTAACCTATTGCATTTTAGACCCGATAGCTACAATAGACTTTTTTGAGCAAAAGTACCACTCAGTAGCTCCTCCATGGCACTGATGTGTGGTACAAAATCAGCTATAAATTTGCGTTAGTAGTAGAATAGTAGACCCCTTTTTATCAATATATCAGAATTGCCGTTTGAATGTATTTAATACAAAAGACGTGCAAGCACATTTACTGCAAATTGGGATGTGGTACATGTTATTAATTAGGAGAGCGTTTTCAAGCATCGTCAGCGTTTGTAGGCGCCTTGCTGCGGTCACTGTATGTAAATTGACAGAATATCTTCAACCTTGTTGTGGGTAATGCGTTCGTGCAGAAGGTANATAGACGAAAATCAGTTACAAATTTGCGTTAGTAGTAGAATAGTACACCCCTTTTTAACAATATATCAGAATTGCCGTTTGAATGTATTTAATACAAAAGACATGCAAGCACATTTACTGCAAATTGGGATGTGGTACATTATTAGGAGAGCATTTTCAAGCATCGTCAGCGTTTGTACGCGCCTTGCTGCGGTCACTGTATGTAAATTGACAGAATATCTTCAACCCTGTTGTGGGTAATGCGTTCGTGCAGAAGGTAAAGCTTATGTAGCCTACACCGTGTTAAGAGCCAGATTTTGACTTGGTGAAGCCCTAAGGTCCCCTCTCTTTTTCTGGTACTAGATAGTTTAAAAATATACACGTCTTTTTATGTTGAACTTGTTGAGGTCGCTACAGATTGCAGTCCCTAAGCTTAGTTTATTTGGCTTTAACTCCTGCACTGGTTGCCAGTGTGTACAAGAACCAATACCAAAAAATCAGCCTTAGTTAATTCAGTTTGTAGAGGTAACACATTAGTGCTAAAGTAATCTTTGTATTGCTTACTCGGTAAACTTAACGCAGCCATAATACAGGCCCTCGTTTTCACAAGATGGAAAATCGAATGTGGTTTATTGCAAAACACTTTTAAATTACGCTTCACCGGACTGTAAAAGTTGTTGTCAGTTTAATGTTCCACAATCTCTTCAAACACAGAAACGAAAGTGGTGGTTACATTTTCACGCGTTCCCCAGAGATTGTTTTTACAGCGCACTGAGCCAGTGTTGTCTGATATGACTCGATGTTTTGAGGTGATATCACTTCATATGTCATCAACGAATTGAGCGCTGTGGCGCAGACGCAGAGACGCTTGGCAGTAGGCTAAATTGCGCTGTTCAGTTTGCAACATTATGAAAGGTCTATCGCGCAGTTTTGGCCACCAATAGTTCAGAATATATTGACGTCGATCATACCTCTCTCATTCATAGCAGAAATAATAGTGTTTTCTAATGCTGACGATTGACTATGACAGGCTACAGGTTGTGCTGCAGAAGAGAACTAAGCAACGGGTCGTTAACTGAACAGAATTAAAAAATGCTTGTACTTTGTGTGAAGCTTTAAGTATATTTGTGACTTTATGCAACAGTCAATAGCACCTTGACTATTGTGGCCGTCACGTGTTTTTTGCTGATGAAAATGTCATTTTTTGTCAGAAAAACGGCAAAGCAAAACTTGTAGTTTTGAGTAGCTGATAAAAAGAAAATGGAAGCCTATGCGTAAAGAATGACAACAGCGTTTGTCGAAACATTGAAAATGTTTTACACAAGACCACTGCATCTTCTCATTGAAAAGTACAATACCCTGGTAAAGATTCTGTTTATTTCCCGTTAGGTTTATCTTCTGGTCCGGTAGCAAATTTAATGGTTTTGTTCACTGTAAACCGCATTTTATGACGCGCCAAACGCAGACCAGTAACGCTCCCGAAAAGTCCCGCGGCCAAGGAAACAATCGAGTCATGTGACACTGCGGGGCTCGATAATAGTTGGATGTTTCCTGGTATGATTAATTAGCATCTGTCTTCAGAGTTTGGATGCATATATTGGACGTTAGTTGACCCATGAGAACAAGAAAACGTTTTGTGCGGATGGCCGTTCGAGTAAAACGTACCTTGTTTGTTTTGGTATTTGTTGATTTTAGAGTTGGGTTTATTCGACTTTGGAACCTAAAACAAACACTATCGTTCACACGATATATATCGAATGCATATAAGGTCACAAAAGGTGGATAGCACCGTTAAATTTCCTTCATCTATTTTCTGTGATAAATAGCAGTTTCTGGCTACAAAGGATAGAGAAAAGGTCGTGCAACGTATATACGACGTGCTAAGAATAAACGCCATATCTAACCTAGATTACAAAAACAGCCAGTGACGTAATTCTCCAAATCCACTTTCCCTTCGTTTTATTTCTCCACCAACTTCCGCATATGAATGTCTGTCACAAGATACTGGCAAATGTGGTATTGGCTGGCACCAAACTATCGGATGAATTTAGGATTTTAATAATCCAGAACGAGGTGCATTTGTGATTTAATACTAAATGAGGCTCGGTTATACGGTGGAGACCTCCGACAATACGCAATGACTAATAATAGTTAAAAATCCGCTGTGCGCACTGGAAAAAGTACCCGAACACATAGACGCAACACGCCCTCGTGGGAAACGCCGGAAAAACGGGCTTCAACGTCATAATGTGACGTCATGTTTTACCCTCGGTGCCGTCGAAAAGTGAACTTTGGTTGCGGCTGTGTCAACCCTTAGTTNGGATGCATATATTGACGTTAGTTGACCCATGAGAACAAGAACAAGAAAACGTTTAATGCGGATGGCCGTTCGGGCAAAACGTGCCCTGTCTGTTTCGTATTTGTTGATTTTAGAGTTGGGTTTATTCGACTTTGGAACCTGAAACAAACACTATCGTTCACACGATATATATCGAAAGCATATAAGGTCACAAAAGGTGGATAGCACCGTTAAATTTCCTTCAGCTACTTTCTGTGATAAATAGCAGTTTCTGGCGACAAAGGATAGAGAAAAGGTCGTGCAACGTATATACGACGTGCTAAGAATAAACGCCATATCTAACCTAGATTACAAAAACAGCCAGTGACGTAATTCTCCAAATCCACTTTCCCTTCGTTTTATTTCTCCACCAACTTCCGCATATGAATGTCTGTCACAAGATACTGGCAAATGTGGTATTGGCTGGCACCAAACTATCGGATGAATTTTAGGATTTCAATAATCCAGAACGAGGTGCATTTGTGACTTAATACTAAATGAGGCTCTGTTGAACGGTGGCGACCTCCGACAATACGCAATGACTAATAATAGTTAAAAATCCGCTGTGCGCACTGGAAAAAGTACCCGAACACATAGACGCAACACGCCCTCGTGGGAAACGCCGGAAAAACGGGCTTCAACGTCATAATGTGACGTCATGTTTTACCCTCGGTGCCGTCAAAAAGTGAACTTTGGTTGCGGCTGTGTCAACCCTTAGTTTACCGTTTACGTTGCAGAGAATATTTAGTTACTGATCGTGGTGACACAAGACCGTATGTGTGTATATATTGTAAACAGGACTGCGGTTTTGCCTGATCTAGCTTTAGGGCAAATGTTCTGCAGCAGACGAAGTTGAAATTTGATGCCAGGAAAGAAATCGTTCAGGCGGTTACTCTTAAACGTGCTTGAGTATTGGTTGTGAAAACAGGTACCATCCTATGAAAATAGAGAAAAGATAGACGTGGATGACTAGTGTAAAGCGATAGTCGTATGTTTTAATTTCACTGCAGGTTATATACTTCTAGTCTGCGGATTATTCCTCACTATAATGTTGACAATCAGTAGCCAGGTCCTATGTTTAAGGCTAGGCCAAAACTCTAAAGCATTAAAAAAGCCATACTATTTAAAGCTAGGTAGCGATACTTTCTCATACTTGGTAACAAATGTGAAACGCATTTGTAGTAATCAATAGTGTTAGTGGTGTAAGCCGGAATAAACGAAGATAGACAAAAACGAAAGAAACATAAAAAAAANCAAGTAGGCCCTTAACATAAAAGTGTTTCACATCAATGTGTGAAAACAAACTCAGTGTACATTTCTATCTAGTTTTTGTTTATTTCAGAAATGGACAGATGAAGGGCCCTTTGCAGAAACAACGTCTAACGAATCGACCATGTTGTCCGCCATCCTCACAGAACCTCTACGACACATCTGCAAACTGCGTGTATTGCTAAAGGTAAATTTATGGGCTTGTTTTAATGAAAATGCCTCCAACATAAAATTTTACAAATGTGGTAGTAAGTCGACCAAGCTGGACAAATGGGTAGAAAGACTAAAAAACTTGGGCCAAAACGTCACATAGGTTGTATAGATATTGAAACTGCAAACGACTAGTCGTTCCTGTTACAGTCTTACAATTGCGCAACAAAATCAATGGTGGAACCAAGCTTTGGATGCAGCGCGTTCAATGTGCACCAATTGTGCCCTTAACGTTCTTGCGCCTCATAACGTTTTTACGTTGCCCAGCTATCTCCGGCTTGGTGATTGATTTAGTGCTTTTGAGTCGCTACGTTTGCTTATACCAGGCGAAATAAACTCAACTCAACTTAATTTAATTTAAGGCTTAGATGCGTGCAACTACAGAACAATCACAACTACTAATATTTGCGAAACAAAACTTTCATAGACAAGCAATCTGGTAGAAGTAACGAATGAAAATAGTTTACAGCGTTATCAATTTTACGTCCTATACCGACAAATTTACAGTGGGCGGTATGGTAAGTTAATATTTCTTTCTAGACTTTGGCAGTTTTTACTCCGGCCGTTCATGCGGACCTCGACAAAATATTCACTTCCATTCAAATAACCCACGGGGCGATGACGTCAATCGAGGCGGCCAAGCGGGGCAATATTCTTCAGGGTGCTTACGAAATATGCGACGAACTTCAAAAAGTTTGGGACCATCGGGGATTGTGCAATAAACAGGGATTTCTGACTAAACGTGGCGGGAGCGTCAAGGTTTGTATCTTTTTATACAGAGCCTTTGTTGAAATAGTTCAATTAAATGCGAACGCATACTAAAATAGTCAAAAATGTGTTTGTTTCGGTCAAAGTTTTACTTGGTAATATATATGGAAAAATATTTCCTAATAAATAGCCTTAGTAGTTGTATTCTGAGTGTATGCGCATAAACAATACAAGTAAAAAGCAAAATATTAAAACGCCCTATGCGCAATGACAATGGTCCCACTATGTTTCCATGAAAAAATGAGTTAATGTTTTAAAACATAGTTCCACCGTGCTTAAGACAGCTATCTAACCGTTTCGTTAATAACATAACATTGGGTCCAACTAAATTAATATGTTACTTGCAGAACTGGAAAATCAGATGGTTTACACTGAGAGGCTATGAAATGAAATACTTCGACGAACCCATAGTAAGTGAACACCAACGCTTACAGCGGCCAGATTTGAACCCAGAATGATAAAAACAAGGCGTTTGTTTGTGTCAGGGTAGTAACATTGCATAAACTTTAAAAACAGTACCCCAATTTTTGTAACAGTATTGTGGTGGTTGCCAAAATACTACAAACGAAGATCTGTTCATAACTGTACAAATTCCAAATGTTGTTCGCAAGTGCAGGTTTTGACCTCTTACTTAAAAAACTTAAGTACAAACGAATCTCAAAGCAAAGTCGCAACATTCTACACATACCATAAATTTCAAACCTTAAATATTTAAATATTTTTTCCAAAGGACGAAAAAGCTCTTACGACACTGGACATCCATCAATGTACTTCAGTTGTTGAAAACGAAAGCCAGTCAAAACCAAACTGCTTTGGGTAAGATACCCTTCAATAACTTAAACCGAATCACCTTCATTTGTGCAGTAATCTAAGCCGGCGTTCTGAATTGAATGTTAAGTTATACGTGCGGTAATAATAACGGTTAGTAATTACAATGTTACAATGGTGTAGACTGTGGAGCACAATGCAGTAAAGTATCTAAGAGTACGCAGTTGTTGTGATCAAACATGTAACTGCAATGTGCACCACTGTAAAGCTAAAAATATGGTTTAAGAGATGAAAAAAGAGCAACTTTTATCCGGATTCGGGGAATATTTAAATTATTCGATGCCTTTTGTTAGGGAAAAGAATCATGAAAACCAACTCAACCAAAGTCTACTGTATCCACTTTAACTTCCAGAAAACGTTTTAGAAACTTCGTACAATTTTCATACAGGNGTCAAGGTTTGTATTTTTTTATACAGAGCCTTTGTTAAAATAGTTCAATGAAATGCGAACGCAATAAAATAGTCAAAAATAGGTTTGTTTCCGACCAAGTCTTGCTTGGTAAAATATATGGAAAATATTTCCTAATAAATAGCCTAAATAGTATTCTGAGTGTATGCGCACAAACAATACAGGTAAAAAAGCAAAATATTAAAACGCCCTATGCGCTATGACAATAGTCGTCGCGTTTGGGCTAAGCTGAAAACGTTTGGTCCATGCTTTTGGATTTGGGCCTAAAACGTAGTTACAAAGGTTAACTACTGAGTCGGAACAAAAGTCGTGTTACAAACTACACTTCTAACTGAGCATGTTTCCATCATTTAAGAGTTACTGTCCCATTGGTCAGAAAAATGAGTTAATGTTTTGAAACAAAGTTCCACCGTGCTCAAGACAGCTATCTAACCGTTTCGTAAATAACATAACATTGGATCCAACTAAATTAATATGTTACTTGCAGAACTGGAAAATCAGATGGTTTACACTGAGAGGCTACGAAATGAAATACTTCGACGAACCCATAGTAAGTGAACACCAACGCTTACAGCGGCCAGATTTGAACCCAGAATGATAAAAACAAGGCGTTTGTTTGTGTCAGGGTAGTAACATTGCATAAACTTTAAAAACAGTACCCCAACTTTTGTAACAGTATTGTGGTGGTTGCCAAAATACTTTGGAATACCAAACGAGGATCTGTTCATAACTGTACAAATTCCAAATGTTGTTCGCAAGTGCAGATTTTGACCTCTTACTTAAAAAACTTAAGTACCAATGAATCTCAAAGCAAAGTCGCAACATTCTACACAGCATACCATAAATATTTAAATATTTTTTCCAAAGGACGAAAAAGCTCTTACAACACTGGACATCCATCAATGTACTTCAGTTGTTGAAAACGAAAGCCAGTCAAAACCTAACTGCTTTGGGTAAGATACCCTTAAACAACTTCATTTGTGCAACAATCTAAGCCGGCGTTTTAATTGAATGTTAAGTGATACGTGCGGTAATAATAGCGGTTAGTAATTACGATGTTACAATGGTGTAGACTGTGGAGCACAATGCAGTAAAGTATTTGAGAGTAAGCAGTTGTTGTGATGAAACATGTAACTGCAATGTGCACCACTGTAAAGATAAAAATCTGAATTAAGAGATGAAAAAAGAGCAACTTTAGTCCGGATTCGGCGAATATACAAATTATTCGATGCCTTTTGTTAAGGAAAATAGAAATAAAATCCAACTTAGCCAAAGTTTACTGTATCCACTTAAACTTCCAAAAAACGTTTTTAGAAACTTCGTACAATTTTCATACAGGTTGGTGTTTCCCGATCGCACCTATTACATGTACGCCATCAGTCCGAGTGAGAAAGCTGAATGGACCAATCTCATCGCTTGGAAGATCTTTGTGACGCATTCCACTGAGGAACGAGCTCGGCTCGCTATTTCAGCTCCAGCCCAGCAGACAACAACATCAGTTTTGCAGTTGCTCAAATGCTGAGATTCTGGGCTGCAGCAACGACCTTAATGCTGTCAAAAGTGGTGCAAACCTGACGAGCGTTTTCAGTGATCTTTAAGATTTCGAAGTTGTTCTGTATACGCCAAGCAACTGTGTTTTTTTTGTGGAAAACTTGAAACTTTTATAAACGTTGATCCACTTGTTTTCATCACTCTGGAAGAGTTGATTATGGCCAGCGGCCAAATCACACGATCGAAAACTTTATTAGCCGTTAACTGGTTCGTTGACTTAAAAAAGTTTTTTAGAAACTGAAACTGCACTATGTTGCCACTTTCAAGGTATTTACTTTAACCAACGCGACCAAGCATGGATTTAAAAAAGCACAGTTTTGTTGGAACTAAACTGTTATGAATGTAAACAGTAAAAAACTTTCGATAACGTTTTAAGACTTTTGACAAGTCTTGTGACTAGAAAACGTAACTCAGCGAAAAGTTTTGATTCAAGCGCATCCTCATACTACAAAATTTACTCCATGACCAAATCCTTCAACTTTTAGGCTGAATTTGATTCCTAACCACATTGACTGTAAGCGTTTGCTTCCAAGTTGAGTTCTGTCTAACACTTTAACACAGCGCACTTTTCAACCATATTTGGTTTCTTATTTTCATTGCTGCACCGTAGAGTGGCTGTTACGTCAATGGCGCCATAAAAGTCGCAAATATCATTGTTGCCTACCTGTTTATACTGTCGTCAATACGTCAATAGCAATATGTATCTGTTTTGCATTCTGTATTAAATGGCTCCCGTCGCTAGACGATCTCTATCCTATGATCTTGAAGCGTTAGTGGTCTTGGTATCATTTACATTAAGCATCCCATGCATTTTAACTTGTGCTTAAATATTGCCCTTTGGCGCCACCACTTGGAAGTAGCAACCCACATTGACCAAAAAATGACGTATAAACGCTTTGTATCGTTTTCCCTTTTTTACACATTTCCTTTCTTATTTTATCTACACCTATGTGCAAATCACTTTTGTAAAAAGAAAAATATAATGCAACAATAAACCATACGAAGCTACAAAAGATGCATTGCACCACAGTCAAGGGAATTCAATTTCTAGTAATATAATCACCCAATAAATTTAACAACTTTGATCCATGGGATTTATAGGGACAAAAAAAAAACACTTTCAGTTGCGAAAATGTATGGATTGTTCGTAAAGTCGCTGTGAAAATACAAATCTTGTTTTTAAACGGCTTTCGATCGGTCGACATTGTGAGCTTCACAATAATGCAACAGTGTCTAGAAAATGAACTATTAAATAAGTTTGTTCTACTGGGTGTTGCGAAACATAAAAAATAAAACCTTTTCCGGTCGCTAGTGTTTGCCTGAGCAAGAAACTTCCCTCAGCTCAGTAAAAACGAAGAGTTGACGCATATTGAAGTCACTAAAATGATGCACCGGAACCGCAGTGAGGCAGGTAGCTCGACGGTGGACTCATTGCGAGCGGAACGCACTCGCAAATGAGTCCACGTTCTATTCACACCCGAGGACAGAAACAAAACAAACAAACAGCCCAATAAAAGCGGCCTGAAATATTAAATAGCATCTGTCAGTCAAGCGGAGGCACAAGATGTCTCCTAAAACTCAAACTCAAACAATCAGCATTAAACTATACCGACATCACATTAAGAGATAAAACTAAGGACTAAACCAGTACCATTGTCAAGTTGAAAATTAGGATGAAAATTATTACTAGCTTCAGCAATATATGTTAATTGCCGTGAGGAAGATCTATTTTTACGTCAACAAACGACTAAAGTATGCGAAAGCAATCTGAACCAACCTGAAAGCACCAACCTCGATAGACCAAATGAGTGTATATGGTCCAAGAAAGGTTGATTTATAGTCTAAAAATAAAATATCGCTGGTTTTGTGTTCAGTGCAAATACCGAAAGCTTTCATTTTTTGGTTAGGGCTACATGTTTGCGGACTCGATTTTCTGTCACAAGGTTATGATTTTAGGGCTTGGCGGAAGAATACATGCAAAATCAAGACACATGTCAAAAAGCATGTTAGTGGAAAAGGTTGCCCGCTGTAGTTGAAGGTTGCTTGTACCATAAAACGCTGTAGAAACAGTTGGTTAGCCTTGTACCGTTGGCAGTACACTTGAAAGAGAAGGAGCTGTTTAGGTGAAAGCATAACAGCAAACCCAAACCGACGTAGTTCAGAAAACGCATCAGAAAATATATGCGGTCCGTACACACATAAGGTCCTACNGAATACATGCAAAATCAAGACACATGTCAAAAAGCATGTTAGTGGAAAAGGTTGCCCGCTGTAGTTGAAGGTTGCTTGTACCATAAAACGCTGTAGAAACAGTTGGTTAGCCTTGTACCGTTGGCAGTACACTTGAAAGAGAAGGAGCTGTTTAGGTGGAAGCATAACAACAAACCCAAACCGACGTAGTTCAGAAAACGCATCAGAAAATATATGCGGTCCGTACAAACATACGGTCCTACCAAAATGGAAACACACAACGCGTATGTAGCGGGTGGTATCAATCACACACAATCTAACATGCAAAAACACGAAACAGCAGTTTGTGGTTAGATGCAAAGTTCTGAAGCGGAAGCCGAGTAACTTTGACAAGCAGACTGGGCAAAGTTACGTGGTTCAGGTCACAGAGGAGTTTGAATACATGCGAAAGTCGGTTGCGAGAATGGGTAAAGCGCGTCACATAGTCGTGCTGTGATGTGTGATTCAACGGAGCTTCCGTATGCGCAGAACACTTGCTGTTGTGGCTGGCACCGCTAAACCAGGAAGTGGAGACAACTAAGAAAAGTCGGTCTTCAGAAACACGAACAAATAGAAAGAGAGTTTTCGGTGCAAGTAAGGTAAACGCGGCTCGCGTAAGAATGTCGTTTTGCAGTAATTTGACAAGGTAATTTATTAATTCAGGAAGACTGCAAACACGTAAGCTACCAAAGGTAACAGCGGCTTTATTAAACAAACGAGCTGTTGTTGTTTCACGCATCTTGGCAATGTTCGTACGTGGCATCCTGAGTCACCTTGGGCGCGCCGAGCCACTTGGAATATATATGGCACCAGGGCTGTGCAAAGGTTTCTGTTTACATGCGATAAAGTGTGCGAGGAACGCAAGTTAAGGATACGTAGTTTGCACCTGGAACTTAAAATACGACATGTACAATAGCATCCTTGCTTTTGAGAACATACATTTAAAAGTTTATGGAACAAAAAACTAATCAAGAAGGTATGTTGCTCCCGCACAACGCGTTAAAAAATGTCGCCTTCTTTTAAAACATGGTCGAAAGTATGTTGCTGAATTTTGCCAAAAAAGGTTGCGGCAAATTCAAAAGTGTATTTCTTCCACAGACAGTTTTAGTCGTGTCTAGCGACGCGCCAGAGTTTCGGTTTTTCGTGAAGCCTCGTACAAATAAGCATCATTGATCGCTGCAACGAAACGATTTTGATGCGCAACTAATTGGGGTAACCAACAGCTGGTGGCTTGACGTTTCAACCCACATTAAAAACTAAAAAAATCTCCAAACAATTGGCTTAAGCAGGATATGGTAAAAGACTTTAGATCCAAGTTTGTTTGTATCTTAGTACTCTGCGTGGTCGCACAACAAAACACAATGAAGCGGCCTACTGCGTTGATAGCGAGAAGGTGGGCGGTAGACGTAACACACAGCAAAACAGTTGAAACAACAGAGTAGTGCAGAGGGCGCATTGAAACTAGTAGTGTTGATTTTGTGGAGGTTTCTTTGGCATGCGAGTTCGAAGACCCGCTGCAAAATGAATAAACTTTTATTTCTCGCTACGTACCAGGTGGATGGGTTGTCAAGTGGTAGTTAGTTGGTCCCAAGGCCAGTTTTTGCCTGTTTGTGTAAATTAGTCTCGATTTTGCTACTGGCCTGTACCCCTCAACGCCCGTGCACTAAGTACTAGAAGACTCTTGCGAGAGAATTTCTGTGGATAAACGCAATAAAACTGAATCACTGAAAACAATTTTAAATTGCTTGTGGCCACGCCGAGCATTTGGTTGAACAACATGAAATCAGACATAAGACAGTTCAATTAATTGCGTTTCAAAGCCCCAACAACGTAACTTCCCGTAACCGCCTGGTAAGCCCGGACTTGTGGCTGGCCGGGTATTACGCAGCGCACGAAAGATTCTCGGGGTCTACCACAATTAGACTACTGCTAGTGTGTGCTACCCAACACCCGTGTTGGTTGGCGGGTTGCCTACAGGCGACGCTTGTGTGGGCTGGACCTAATTTCCTTCCGTGTTTTGTAACCAAACAGTCTCGGTACCTGAAGTTATGCGCAGTTTTCAACGCATTTGTCTTTGTAGCTAATTGTAGTCGGCGATGTTTTAATAGACAGTTATCCTGTTGTTCGTTTTAGGAAAGTGTTGCTAACACACTTCAAAGGTTACATGAAGTGTCAAAGTTACTGATGTCTTTTTGATGAATTTCGGTGCGAGGTCTCAACGTTTTCCGTGTGTTTTCATGCGAGGTAACTGTGAACTTTTGGGTATCTCATCAATAGGTGGATCTGTAGGTTATTAAAACAACACACACACAAACGATGACTGCACGAGGCTATCAAAAAAGATTGTGAACGTTGCTAGTGGAGCACCAAACGCACATAAATCCTGGTCCAGTCTATATTTTTGAGGTTTAAGCAGAATGCAAATATCTAAAATCTGTAAAAGTGTAGTGTTATTTACCAGAGGCATAGGCTGCGAGTGAAACTGTATGCGCAGCTCTATGACCTCTTCCTGAAGGTAAAACTAATTGACAGCCAACTTCGGGGAAAAGTTTGAGGCCAGACCGTAGGTCATACACCGTGTTACTAAAATTTTTTCAATCCATCAACCCACTGTTTCGTTTCTATTGTATAGCACTTCCGCCTCGTGCAATATTTCTATCGTTAGCTCCTGCAATAAGTGGCTGCACAAAGTTAAATAAAAATGGCCGATAACGATGGCCCGGAAAAAGCATCAGGCGATGAAATGGAACTGAAAGAGTTAAAAGATTACAAAGAAGAAGGTACCAAATCTTATTGTTACTCAAATTTCAAAATTATATAACGTTGCTTGAAGGCCACGGTGGTAATGTTTGCGTTATTTTAAACCACATATCGTGTTCCAGCTGTATAACGTTACCCTTTCAATCAAATGCAAATATGTATCAAAACGCTCATCCACATTTTAACATTCACCTGTCATAAAGTTTACAAGATGTATTGTAGGTATTGGATAGCTTGGTGGTCGGACTGACGTTCAGCCACTTGTAAGTTTGTCAAGCAAAAAACTTGAGCGTCGAATATGAATAAACGACTGACAATACGCTCGTGAATTTAATAGTAAACTTCAATGTCATTTTTGAAAAAAAATTATAAAATTCAGACAAAAGAGACCACGTCGGAAATACCAGCACCCCCAGAAACAATGTTTTATATACGATGGTTACTATACTACTTTGTAAAACTACAACCATAAATTTACTTTAAGACGGAAAAGAAAATGCCAGTGAGCAGCAAGAGGAAGCTGGCTCGTCCGAGCAATCTCCAAAAAAGGAAGAAGGAGGCGGGGACGCGGAAGGATCAAAGGATGGTGGCGAGGACACGGGAGGAGCAGAGGGTGGTGGTGGTGGTGGTGGGGACGCAGGAGGATCAGGCGATGAGGATGGAGATGATGATAACGATACAGATGGAGAGGAAGAGCAGGAAGATGATGATAATGATGAGGATGACGATGATGAAGAAAATGATGAGGAGGACGAAGAGCAAGCTCCCGCCCAGACAGCTAGCAAAGGTGAAGAACGCACAGTTGTATTTCTAAAAGTTTTTTTTAATTTGCGCGAGTTCTGCACACCATCCAAACGAGCTTTATGAACCAACTGTAACAAAAGTCTTTAAGGACTCGATTGAAATCTCGTATACAAGTTTGCAGATAAACAGTCATTGCACTGGTTATAGAACAGCTTTTATCCTGTTCACTTGTACATCATACAACAAACGCTATTAAAATCTAAGCCATAATGAATGAAAGCAAAGGCTCTGGGAATGTAGTGGGGCAATTGTTTGATCATTATGTTTACCACTTGACCATGGAAGTTTTTAGGCTTAACCATAGTAAAAGTTTTGCTGTAAATGCACACTGACGAGTTAAACTGGATGTAGTTACATAAATCCTACTCCGGGTTCACAAATTTCGTTTTTTTTCGATTTAGCAGCAGTTACAGTCGATGAACGGCAAAGCGGTAATGTCGGCAACGGAGACCTCGAAGGTAAGAACTTATACAGTTCAGTAAACTATTATAAAAACGCAGTAACTTGTGCGCACATAAGTTTTTGTAATATTTGCGTTTAGGGATTGTTCAGAACATGAGCGACAATTGCGCCTGAAACGTTTTCTGTATACCTGAATGAAATGATTGAAAAACAACGTTACATGTACAATAACATCTCAAAGTCTCAATGTGATTTCATTTAATGGTCTCTATAAATCACTTTCGTTTTTATAATCTGTAGATGATGTAAACCACAAAGTTAATTTGCATGTCATGTAAATTTGTTTTACAACCGATTTCGGTGTGTTTAACGAAGATAATCCATCACGTTATTAAAGAGAAGTGTTTACTTAATCCAGCGAATATTCTCGTCTGGTGTATACAGTTGTTCATAAAACTTTGACAAGTAGGTTTTAGATAGTTTTCGTGCCGTTAACAACAAAACATCAGTAAAATATTTGTTTAAAACTTCATCAAAGACAAAAAATCGTCTTATTTGTAGCTGGCTTCAGAGGCGGAAGCGGATCTAGGTGGAAAGACATTTGCAGGAAATACAAACTGGAGATAATAATCGGCGCCATTATCGTATTACTTATCATAGTAATCATCGTCCTCATTGTCTCCCTTTCAGGTAATAGATCAAATATACGAAGTCAACCCTACGTGCTACTAACTTGTTACATGTCAATAGGACAAGAGTATCGATGTTTCACGTTGAGGACCACGTTCATCGTGACAGAGTAGTCGGATGTTGAATCGAAATTCTTTTTTGTATTTTAAGTCACGTTTTCAAGCATAGAAGTCGTATGTTTTCAGTTTCTAACACGCCGCATAACATGTATTGTTACATAATAGTAAAAACAAAACATACGATGGGCGTCCGCATCTGAGACCATTACTTAT
>QXVZ01018524.1:0-16105 GCA_008931825.1 Phallusia fumigata | reverse complement strand
CAACAGTGGCAAGCTTAAGGTAGCTTGATTGAAACGACTTACAAAGTTCAACAGGTGATTAACCATTCACTTTCATCGCTTCACGTAGTACCGGAACTTCTTACCTTGCTGCTTCTACGTTGAAGATTAAATTTAGTTAACTCATGCGTCGGCAGCCCATGGCCCGCGGGCCACAGTTGGTAAGCGAGGTGATTATTAATGAAACGCTAAGTGATTCACGAGCTCCTGATCCAACACATTTTTGAGCCTAGATAGACGAATGTTTTGTTGTTTATCGTTAAGTGTAATGCAACTGTAGCTACAAGCAATGATTCTCCCACAAAACTCAGAAACAAGATGTGACGTCATCAACATGACACGCGAAGTCATCAACATTTTGACATAAAAAGTCACTCAAATGTTTTATACATGTCTAAGGTTGTTGTTTCAGTTTTCAACAAGACACAAGCCACCCTTAAAATAATATGCTTTACCACACTTTCATGTGGGTGTTACATCATTGTGACGAAGGAAACTTCCTGTTATTCTGATACATGGCCTATGTAATGATGTTGTTTTTACAATGCTGTCTAATATGCAGCAAACTGTAACAGTAGTCTGGTTTACCAAGTCAGTTTTCATGCGCAATATAGTAATCAAGTCAATCGGTAACTGAATGTTATGTTTACATACAGCAGAAAAACTGGAAAACTTTGAAAGCGGTTAGAATTCTTTTTAGTATTTTCTTCAGACATTTTATTGTACTTGGTGGTTCTCGTATCCATTGTTATTTTTTACATTCACATACACAGATGATTTGTGGGTGATAGGAATTTCATAGTTGTTGTCATCACCGGTATTTTGGTTCCCTGTTTTCCCAGGAATTGGCAACATTGACGTACATCGCTGCCTCTTGAAGTTGGAAGCTGCTTGTCGAGTAAACTTGGTTTCATCTGCAATAAGTCTTACATTAGTTGGGAAAAGCTGAAAGTTATAGCAGTATTGTTTGTGCGTTGATTGTGCAATCTTACCAATTTCTGCATATTCAGCATCCGTATCTTTCGCTTCAGTCTTGGTGCTGTAAAACAACAGAAATGTAGCTAAAAACCTTGTAAATTTTGCTGTTGCAAGTATTACCTAATGCGTTTGCGGCAGTAAAGAAATGAAGCAAATACAATTACACCGACGACGAATCCGGCAACGGGACCAATGACAGCTACTAACAATGAGTCATTGTCTTGATCTGTAAATACAACGCTCATTAGTTATTTTTATTCAAACGAAAACAATAATTATTAAGTTTACACACCATGTTAAGAATCTTGTTCATTTCTAACAGTAAATTCGCATTGCCTTACCTTTGATTGTATCATCTTGCTAGGATTTTATCATCCTTAAAGAACGACTTGCGCGCTATTATAATGTATCATGAAGTTTTGCCACGTGTTTCAATTAGGAATCGTAGAAGTTTAACAGTATTCTGGTTTCGAAGAAGTACTGACAATAATTTTTAACTGTGCATAATACTTCGGCATAAAAGTGCACCAATCTTATTTTACTTGGTTTAGGTTTTGTTGTAATGAAAATACCTCGACGTGTAGATGCTTCTTCCGGGTATGTGGTTGCTGTTCAATTGTAAAAAAGTTATAAAGTCATGGAATTGTTGGAGCTAAATGTTAACCTACAATCAACGCAGGACACTCGACAAGTAAATGTCTAAATGAAAAACACTTTTGTGAAAAATTGGATTAGAATAAAATCATTCTCATTATTTTTGCTACAAATTATATTCTCATGTTTTAATTTAGTTGCTGATTATTTGTTCGCGCCTCATGACATCGGATAACACATTACCTTCTGATTTGAGACTTATTGTTGAGTCATGAAACGTCACAGTTGTTGTGGGTGACTCAGTGGTTTGGAAAGTTGCACTTGTTTTTCGAGCGGTGGTTTTAGAAACAGTGGTGGTAGCAGACATAGATGTCGTAGTGGACGTAGTTGTGGTAATGGAAGTAGTGATTGCTACGTAAAGTAGAACATTAGCTGTTTGTAGCCTAAGGTTTGGAAGTGGCTAAAGTGTTGTTTGATCACAGCCTAAACATAGAGGTATAATGACAGATCGTCAGGAACTTGAAATATTAATTCGCATGCGCACATTTTTCCATCATGCACCATTTGCACACATTTACCACGCTCACGTTTTTTCCACTGCACATTGTGCGAAGAAGGTTCGAATCCCCGTCTCCGCTTGGAGATGCGTACACAAGACACTGTTTACATAAATCATTATTCTTACTTGGCAAAATTCTCTGACAAATATATCTTGACCGAGCCGAACATGAATCATCATTCCACTTGTAATTTCCAGCTTGTCCCCAGCATCGCATTCTCACACACTTCTCATTTCCCCCACTGTTATTCGGTTCTCCCGGTTCCCACTGTGTCTGTGTATCATCAACGTTCGTCCCATCTGTCCATTGAAGCGTGTTTGTAGTTTGGTTTCTCCTTGCACCGACGAAGAATTCTGAACAACCTGAATATAACCAAAAAGTTAGGATTTAGCTAGTCCAGTTAGGATGAGCATTTTAACTGTCAAAAACAAATATCACAAAAGTTGCATCAAAGCCGCTATTACGGTGCGGAAAATTAAGTGTTTGTTTTTACTGTTTGGACAAACACAGCGATTTTTATCACTTTGGGAAACGCTATTGTGCCATAAAACACATTATAACTTTTGCCTAACATCTGCATTTCATGTTGGGGAATAAAAATAAAATTTAATTTTCAACTTCCAGTAAACTTCTGTTAATTCGAAGTCAAAGAGAATTACAACTATATCCGGATCGGGCGAGGATCCGGTTTAACCGAAGACATTTGATTCGAGCCTGACGTTATCTAGATAGTGATTGATCGGGGAAAAAACGTAATTTAACACATTACCGGTCCAATGATGATAGAATTCCTTAAAATTAGAAGTAATTTATTGGTACAGTGCAACCCTACGCACTGAATACACAAAAAGCATTTAGCGACAAAACATGACAAATCACTGTTACGTCACACGCGCAGTAATACCGGCGGTTAGTCAGACGAGTGACATAATCCAGTGAAGCAAGTGACCGACAGTAGGTGGATGTTTTAATAAACATGCGAATACAACATATGGTTTAGTGTACGAATTCGTCAAGGTAAAGTGAAAAATCCGGATTAGGAGATGTAAATAGAACAACAACTTTCCGGATTAGGCGAATATCGGATTAAGCTTTTTTTTTAAAAAAAAGATTAAAAATCATTTGTACCCTCAGTTTCTTCGGAATTAAGCTTACTGCATTCTCAAAAATGAACTAATATGATGTTTTGTTGAGGGATTTGTATCATGCCCAGTTTAATATTCATTTTTGTTACGTTCTAAAAATCTTATGTAGACTTGCCTATAATATTTTCAACAAGAAAGTTGTGGAGTTCATTTGTCTTCACATTTGCCATTGAAGCACTTTTTTCAGCACACTTAGTTTCAGCTTCATCATACGAATTGACAAATGGCGTGTTAACAATAAGAAATTCATGTCCATGAAATTGAAGCCAGTTTTGGGAATTTGTAACCTGGGCTAACACTATTACCATAAACATTATAACTGCCATTTTCGTGTAGAACCTACGATTGAAACAAAATTAAAACAATTTTATATTTAGCGTACTTTCTTTCAGCACATCCGGTTTTCGCTTCGGCATACGATTTAGCGAATGGCGAGTAAACATTAAGATATTTATTTCCTCGAAAAGATAGCCACGTTTCTACCCCATCAATTTGCACAATGAAAATGACAACAATTCCTATGAGTTTTGATCTACATATTAAACAGTATTGCATTGAAACGATTGCACGTAACTTCTTGCACTAACTCGCGAATATTGTTTTTACATTCTACATTGTATCGATAGCGACCCGCCTTAACCAACTTTTACATTGGAAATACCGAATCAACTAAACACGACCAAGAAGAAAAATACTTTCTGCGTTATGTCGGTTTTACGCGTTTATTCTCCGGCCTTTCATCTATGATACATGTCTGAAGAGAATAACAAGTCACTAATCTTGAGTCCGCTAACTAAACGCTTTTATCAAAACACAAAGGATCCCACTATGCTGGTACAACGTCATTCTTGCAAAGGAAACTTACTGTTATTTTAATATATGACGTCGGTGGTTTTAATGTTGTCGAATGTGCAAAAAGCAATCCCGACTTTTAATGCCTCCGTTGTAGGTAATTTTTGAATTTGTGTTGTTTTCACATTTGGCATTGTTGTATTGTTTGAAGCACACTTGCTTTTAAAAATGATTTACCAGACGAGAATGTCAAGTTTACTCATGAATTTTCAAAGGCAGAATTTTTAAACTATTTATGCTTAAAACTACAGAATTTACCAAATCTATTTCTCTAACGAGTTACTTTCAAACCCACAAGATAAATAACTAAGTACTCACTGCTTTCTCTTGACTAATCTGTTGTTTTTAACTCCTAAGGTTTCTCTCATGAATGGAATTCTTGAGGCGCCAGTCGAGTCTGTGTTTATGATTTTCTACCCACTAAAAACAAATCTACTAAAATACCAAACACAATTAAGCACAGAATCACACCAAGTGGATGTGACGTCGTTTTTTTGTGATGACAACTCTGGGTTCGTTATATGCATGACGTTGTCGAACGTCAAAACCAGAGTGGTAAGCAACTACTTTATATNAGATCATTATTATAGATATTGAACTGTCGTATTTGTATTGCGTAATTTAATCTGGTTTGAAAATGCGAATGTTTTTCGAAAAACGTAACGTTGCAGCTTAATTTAAATCGCATAATTGTTTGGCATCATGGGCGCAAAAAGAAACATTTGCACTTTCGAATTATTAGTGCTAACTTTAATGTAACTTTAAATTTTTAGCGCCCAAATCCCAGTACATCAAAAGATATTCAATGATTTGTTTGTTTGCAGGGACGTGCAAGACTCTTATTTGTCTAAGAGCTTTTGGTTACATACCCAAGTGCACCATGCGCACATTTTTTCCACTGCACATTTTGCGAAAAAAGTTCGAATCCCCGTCTCCGCTTAGAGATGCGTGCAAAAGACCCTGTTTACAAAACGTTCCTTGTTTGGAGCCTGAGATACAAGGATCATTATTCTTACTTGGCAAAACTCTCTGACAAATATATCTTGAATAACTCGAACATGAATCATCATTCCACTCGCATCCCATTCTCACACAATCCTCATTTCCTCCACTGTCATTTGGTTCTCCATTTCTCCACTGTGGCTGTGTGAGATCAACTTTTGTCCCATCTGTCCATTGAAACGTGTTTGTGGTTTGGTTTCTCCTTGCACCGATGTAGCACTCTGAACATCCTGAATAAAATCAAAAAATTAGGATTTATTTAGTCCAGTTAGGATTGGCACTTTAACTGTCCATAAAAAGTATCACAAAAGTTGCATCAAATCCGCTATAACAGTGCGGTAAATTAACTGTTTTTACTGCTTGGACAGGCACGACGATTTTTTTTATCTCATTATGAAAAGCTACTGTGCCATAAACACGTTATAGCGACAAGTTTACTCCAGCAAGATAACATCAGAACTTTTGCCTACCATCTGCATTTCATATAGGTGGAATAAAATTTAACTTCCAGTAAATTTAGGTTAATCCGGAGTCAGTTGGAACTACAACTTTATCCGGATTGGGCAAAGATTCGGTTCAACCAAAAACCTAGATAGTGATTGATCGAAAAAAAAACACATTACCGGTCCAACGATGATAAAATTCCCCAAAATTGAAGTAATTTATTGGTACAGTGCAACCTTACGCACTGAATACCCAAAAAGAATTTGGCGACAAACATGACAAATGATTATTACAAAAAAATCCGTTAGGAGATGTAAATAGAGCAACTTTTTCCGGCTTAGGGGAATATCTAATGGACCGAAGCGTTTTAAGTATCTTTGTGTATTCTATTATTTTAGCGTTTGTAACATCCGCAGCGGCATCATCGAACCCTTGCGACACTTAATTATCACTTCTTTTATGTAAACCGACATAGTTTTTGTCTACCTTCTAGAAACATCACGCCCAACACGTCGCCATCAAGTCATATGAAACTGGAGAAATTATAAAATCTTAAATCTTCATTTGTTAGAGTTTTATCTAATCTCTTGGAGTCAGATCGCGCAATTTTCTATCAAACCTTTACGTCGTTTCACAAGCAACATTTTTGTGACATTCTAAAATTCTATTATATATACTTACTTTTAATATTTTTAACCAGAAAGTTGTGGAGTTCAGTTGTCTTCACATTTGCCATTGTAGCCTTTCTCGCAGCACATCCGGTTTTCGCTTGGGCATAGAATCTGACAAATGGCGACACAATGAGATATTCATGTCGTTTAAAAGTTAGCCACGTTTTTGCCGCAGCAGTTTGCACAATGAAAACGACAACAATTCCTGTGAGTTTCATTTCGATCTACATATTAAACAGTATTGCATTGAGACAATTGCATGTAACTCCTTGCACTAACACTCGAATATTGTTTTTACTTTCTACATTGTATCGATAGCGACCCGGCTTAACCAACTTTTACATTGGAAATACCGAATCAACTAAACACGACCAAGAAGAAAAATACTTTCTGCTTTATGTTGCTTTTACGTATTTATTCTCCGACCTTTCATCTATGATACATGTCTGAAAAGAATAACAAGTCACTAATCTTGAGTCCACCAACTAAACGCTTTTATCAAAACGCAAAGGATCCCACTATGCTGATGCTACGTCATTCTTGTAAAGGAAACTGTTGTTTTAATAAATGACGTTAGTAGTTTTAATGTTGTCGAGCTTGCAACAAGCAATCCCGACTCTTACTGCGTTTGTTGTAAATAATTTTTGAATTTGTATTGTTTCCGCATTTGACATTGTTGTATTGTTTGAAGCACACTTGCTTACAACTTTTTTAAAATGATTTAACAGACGAGAATGTCAAGTTTACCCATTAACAATAGAAATAACAACAAAATAATGACTCTTTTGTTTCAATTCAAAGCAGTCTGTATTTGAATCAGCATTAAAAATTTAACAATTCTACTTTTAAACGCAGCGGGTCATTATAACACTTTTGCATAAAATTACAAAATTTACTAAATCTATTTCTCTGACGAGTTACTTGCAAACCCAAGAACACAAGATAAATAACGACAAGTACTCACTGCTTTCTCTTGGCTAAACTATTGTTTCTAACTTCCAAGGTTTCTATCATTAATACATTCTTCAGGCGCCATACCAGTCTGTGTTTATGATTTTCCACCCACTAAAAACAAATCAATTAAAATACCAAACACACTTAAGTACAGAATCACACCAGGTGGATGTTACATTGTTTTTTTTGTGATGGCAACTCTGGGTTTGTTTTATGCATGACGTTGTCGAAAGTCGAAACCAGAGTGGTAAGCAACTACTTTATATTACTCAAAAGTTTTAAAAACCTAGTTTGTCGTTTTTCTTCTACACTGGTCTACTTTTTCCTTCCTAACGTGGTAAAAAATTCTGGTAAATGTTGCCCGGTCTGCTAAAAACCCTCATAAAACAAAAATACTCATCAACAGATAACAAACTAGCAAATAAACCCATTGACTTTCGCGAGAACAGAAACGAAACATAATATAATCACACAATATAAGTTTTATTTATTTTATCAACGAAAGCGTTAAATCAAATAAGACAAAAAGGAAAACTTTCCTGAGCATTTCCAGAGCAAGAAACTTAAGCGGCATTGCTCGAGCCCTGTGAGCCCAATGGCTTAACCAAAATTGTGGCACTTCATTTATCTCGAGGTCATTTGTATTGTTTCACCTCTGCTATGTATAGACTGCGACCTTCCGTTCAACCATGAGTAACAACAGTTCAGTCATATAAGATAATATACGATAGTGCAGAATCAGATAACATTAGTTTGTGTGCGTCATCGTTTTTCCTCATCAAAGGCAATGTTGGTATTTCTTAGCTGCTGACATATGTACAATCCAATCGTGTATTACATTGCACTAGTGGTACACTCTTTAACAAAAATACATTGATTTATAATGTCTAGCTTTGTACAATTTTTGTGGTTAAACTAATCAATGTATTTGCAGTTGTTAGGATAGGTGTAGTTTCTACTTTTTCTTCACGACAGCGTAAACATCCCCTGAACCTCCAACAGAGCTTGGTTCAAACTGGTCATCATCAGTTTGAGGCTGGATTTCTTTCTTCTTCTTATCCACTACAGCGTACAGATCTTGGCCCTCTATGTCACCAGCTTGGTGGCTTTGTTGATTTTCTGCCATCTGGTATTCGTGATCATTCGGAAGTTCGGCATCATCCTGTACTGAATCATACATTGCTGCTTCATTTTGGTTTACAATGCTACCATAAGCTACGTTGTAAACAGAGCCATAAGCTTGTGATGATGTTTGGTCTTTGGTTGTGTTGGAAACATTCCCAACCTTGGCATCGCTGTTTCCACTCTGTTTGTTTCTGTGAGTTGTTTCATACCCTGGTGCTGCGTTTGTACTGGAACCGGGTTGGCTGTTGCGCTTGGTTTCATCTTTAACAAAAATAAGATCACATTAAAGTGCACTGTAGACTTAAATCGCATTGCTGCAGAAACAAAATCTATTTTAATGCAAATTTGAAACACAAAACTTTTCTTGTTTTTTACTAACAAATCAAATTTGGATTTTCTACGTTCAATAGCTAAGGTTAAACTGAACAACGTTTTCAAATAAGTGAAAATAGCTTTCGTGGCAAATGTAAGTGCCAAACACAGGGTCGGATTAAGCCAGGCAGTAAGCATTTAAGACTATGACGCCGCTCCCAATGACCTGACGTGAGTGACTAGATAGTGGGTCGCATGGCAATCCAACGAGCTTATCATATGGGGTGTAAGCACCCCAGGAAAAATGTAAGAAAATGGTTGTTATCGAAGGCATTTTGAAGCGTGTGGAGGAAAGGAATACATGACAACAATTGTAATTATATTGAAGTCAAATATTTATTTAGCTAAGTAGTCTCTTTTTCCCAAACTCGGCAAAGGTTTTCGCGTCCAACTTACCGATTTCTGCATATTCCTGTTCCACGTCTTTAGTTCTGCAAATCACAAACGTCATAAGTAATCAGCAAAAACATTTCCTCACATTCCATACCTTCTGCGTTTACGATAGAGAACCACAAGTGCTGCCGCAATGATGACGCATCCAATGACGGAAGAAATCACAGCAATCAGCAAAGAGTCACTTCCTTGTTCTGTAACAACAGTTGACTTTTATAAAGCTCATTGCCTACTTTAATCTATTACTATCACTTGTGTTACACTGGTTCTACCGCAGCGTTTGTTGTGATTAGCGACTATCTTATCCAGACAGTCCTTTTGATGTGTCGACGTAAATATTATCTGTAGGTTTAATTAGATTAGGCAACCAGCGCTTTTCGTTATGGTGAATATTGTATTTGGTGTTTAATTAAACAAAACTTACTGTACCTGATTTTGGTTTTGTTGTGCTGTAAATACCTCGACGTGTGAATGCTTCTCCCGGGTTAGTGGTTTCTGTTAAATTGCAAAACAGCGAGTAAAATAAAACGAATTTAGGCCGAACTTACACACAGATTAAACGCAGGGCATTCAAAAGTTCACCTAATAGCTTTATACAACACACCACCTTGTGATTGGAGACTTATTGTTTAGTCAGGAAACGTCACAGTCGTTGTCGGTGACTTTTGCGACGTTGTGCTTAATGTTGTAGTAGATACAGTTGTGGTAGTGGGAGTAGTTGTTGTAGTTGATGTTGTGGTTGCTGAATAAAGTTAGACTTGAACATATAAGCACAGGGTACTGCGTAATTTAATCTGATTTCGAAAATGCTCTTGCATGTCGAAAAAACGAAATGTTTTGGTCAAATGGTAGATAAACTTTTTTGCAAGAAATCCTGTTACGCAAAGTGACATTCTGCCATACGTTGTTTGCTACATAAGATAGCAGGTCAAAACCTACTTGGAAGATTTCTTTGACAAACGTATCTTGAAGAAGTTGAACATGGAACGTCCTGCCACCAGTACTTAGCCCAACTTTCCCAGTAACTTCCCATTCTCACACACTTTTCATTTCCTCCTTGGTTGTTTGGTTCTCCTTTCTTCCACTGTGGCTGTGTGAGATCAACACTTGTTCCATCTGTCCATTGAAACTTGTGTNGTCACAACCTTGGCATTGTTTTACTGATATCATTGCTTGGCATCTTGACTGCCTCCTGTACAATAGTGACTGGAAGTTGTAGAGGCAGCGTGCTTCACCGTTTAGGCTTGTTTTTCTGTGTTGAAGCGATTAAGTGTAAGTAATACTGCACTGAATAGTGTAAGTAATACTGCACTGAATAGTGTAAGTAATACTGCACTGAATAGTGTAAGTAATACGGACTGCTGCCCGACGTTTGAGTTGTGCATTTCCGTACCGGTAAGCACCTGTGTGTTATCCGTCATAAACTCATGTGGATTGCTAGTTATTTTCGTGGTAACAGTGAATTATACTGTGATCTACTGCTGCGTCGTTTCCGGACAACGTGTATCTAATCCGGTAAGGCATTGTCGTGTAATGTATGAATACCCTTGTTAATGTGGTCAACTGGTGTTTATATTGATGCCGTTTTGCAGAATTGTTAATCCGCCCGATCGCTTCCAGCTAATTTGTGACTCTGGTCCTATAATAGTTCGGTGAGAGTCAATTTGCCACTGTTGTATTTCGTCCCAGTATTGATACTTTACAAAGACATTAAAGCGAACATTTTCACAAAGATTTTATCCACAACTGAAACACAAATAGCATGTATATCTTCCGTACTGTCTACTATTGATATGTGCATTAGTTAAGAACTACCAAAGAACCTTTGTGCAGTAAAAACATTGTAATGACAACGGCGACTGTCGAAACGTTCCTAATCATTTTAGTTATGTTAGTGTCTTGTGTATTAAAGTTGTACAAATTTCTGACAAAACAAACGATCTCAAAGAATATTACAATCGACGAATCCAGATTACCAACATTACCAAAAACAAAATTTATCAAACAAAACAGGTAAGAACTTGCCTTCGGTGGCGACAAGCACCAATAATTGCCTCTCATTTTTAGGTTCATTTTTAGTGCATGATTTCGTGATTACAAAAATCGATTTAGTCAGGTCGTTAAGTTAATGAACGTTTTATGTTTGTCAATACAAAGAACAGTTGGCGCATCACGTTGAACAAAACGACGCAAGCGAAAGTGTGTTGTCGTTTCTGTCGCTGAATAATAAAAGTACTTGTCGACATGACGTCAAAAAGTTTATGACGTCAACCGTGTGTTGGTGATGTCATTGACTGTGTTCCACCTTCAGAGATAGATTTTTTACCCCAATTTGAGCGCAACATCCACTACATGCTACGTAACGCGTTGATGACGTACTCGCTTTGTGACGTCATGCTGTGACCCAACAAACTGTGTAGTACGACGTTGTTCCGCGTGAGCTCATAGTAATAATATATATTTAGTGGATCCACTCGTGAAATTGGGTTATTGTCGTTGTCACTTTGGTTGGTGGCTCTTATCAGAGGGAGTTTTTGTCTCTCATCATGGACTTAGTAAACTGTCTACAGGCGCAATATAACAAATAAGAATTGTCATCGAAACAAATTCGTGCTGCGCTCTTAAGGTTAAACCAATCTATCTTATCTGACTTTTTTAAGTTAACTTGTGGTTCAAGTTACACCACATGTTACTATTTCACCAAGCCACTTGTCTGAACGCTTGTCACTTAAGGTATCATACTTTGCCACAAGACTGCGCAACGTCATTTGATGAAGGAAACAGTGTATTGCTTTTAATGTATGACGTGTGGCTGTTTTTCTCAGTTATTTATGACGCAGTCCCAGTGTTGGGACTCGCTAAAAAAGCCTGGCGACATATCAAGCATGTAACCATCTCCAAGTATTAAATAGGAATCGCTGAATTTTACTAAAAATTCTGTATTTTGGGAGGAATGTATTTAACCATCAAAACAAGTGCGATTTGAGCTTGGCCCATACACCGCTGCCTCTTTCCTATTTTCCATTGCATAAAGCGATCTAAACCATTTATGTTTATTGACTCTTTTAACATCAAATATTAACAAAGATTGGTTTATTAAAACCAAGAAGCAAAAATGCACGTGAAAGAATAGCTAACATCAATGCCTTATTTGATAATACTTTGCAAATTTCACCTCGTTTTGATAAATTTGTAGGAAAAGTGATTTTTATTTGATTGCAATTACTTTTAATTTCTTTGTAGAAATTAAATCCTCTCGCACAAAAGTTGAAACCACTATGAAAATTTTCATGCTTTTTCTTACTGCTGAAAGTTTTCGTATGCATTTGTCCATTTTACATTTGCATACATCGATGGTCTGTTTGTAGTGTGAACTTGATTGCTTTGTTGGTTTTCCCTATTAACCTCATCAGTGGACGTCATTCCACGATTGGAAATGGAAACTGCTTGTCTGGAGATCTTGGTTTCATCTTTAAACAAATATTGCATTAGTTTCGAGAACATGAAGTTATTCTTGTGCAAGAATCTTTGAAAGTAAATCTATGTGTGATTTTGGCAAGCACAACTTAGGTACGCCTCAACCTGCTAATACTTACCGATTTCTGCGTATACCTTGTTCTTATCACTTGTTCTGCCCCTTTCTCTGCAAACACATTATTTTAGTATTCAACTATGAAATATATGCTTGCGCACATTTAATACTGGGATCTGCCCTGAAGCTTTCATGCAGGCCAACGATAACGGCACACTCATATGTGAATTATATTACGCCAGGCCTGCAAATACGTTATACCGAATCATAGTCGGCCTTTCAAGCATTTCCTGTCAGCAAGGCGTGGCGAGAAAAATCTAGCTTGTGATGGGATTCGAACCCACGACATGAGTCTATCCCGGAATGGATCGACTTTCGACAGGCTTACAGCCGAGCCTGCGTAGCTTAGTTGGAAGGTTCGAATCCCACCGTAGGCTAGATGTTTCCAGCATCACCTCGCCGAGGCCTGGCGTACTGTGATTTAGATTATTTTAGGTTTTAACTGAGGTAAAATACAAATACTACCTTCTGCGATTGCGACAAATGAGAGTTACAGCAACAACAGCTGCACCAGTGACGAACCCAGCCATGAAACCTGTGGCAACTCCAATATACAAATCACTTCTTTGGTCTGTAAATACGACACGCTTTAATGCAACAATCATTGTAGTCGAGCAAATACTCATTGTTGATACGATTGTCAGTTTTGCAAGCGTTACATTCAAAAACATTTTACATCAGATGAACTTAGTTTCCGAATTCCAGGGTTATGTAAATTGAAAGTTTTATTTTATGCGAGCAATCTTTGGCATTTCAATTGGCCATCTTTGACTAAGCAACTGCTAAAGAATGTGTTTGTCATTCCATAGTAATTTAGTGTCTGGAGGCCTCGACTGTTTGGCATTTTAAACACACCTTGTATTTGATGCTTAGGCATTGGTGTGGTGGTGGTAAGGATGGTGGTTTTCGTGGTGATAGTGGTTGCTAAAACAGGAAAAGTATATTTTTAAGCTTGAATGATGGTTGAAAAGCATTAATACACTGCAATAGAACAATATTGAACAAACGTACAAATGAAGTTTTATGACATTTTTCTTTTTGTCAACAAACAAATAATAACAAATATCTGTTTGAGATTGATACCTGGTAGATTTCGTTGACAAATATATCTTGCATAGTATGAGCATGGAACATCAAACCACTTGAGCGATTTAACGAGAGCTTTGAACCAACCCATCGTGATACAGTTTTCTTTTTCAAGTTGGTTGTTTGGTTCGTGGCCATACCACTGCGTTACATCCACACTAGTTCCATCTGTCCATTGAAACCCGTTTGTGGTTAGGTTTCTTCTTGCACCAATAAAAACTGAGTATGGTTGATCTGCCAAACACACAGTTTTTAGGATTTTGTCAACGTGTTGTGTGAAACATTCTGACTCAGTAGCACCAACGTTCATTACTCATAATACTCTAATTTCAGGAATAATGCTCTAATTTTAACTTTTTACAGGAGTTGTTTGGCTGTAAACTGTTTCGCATCAAGACCTATTCGTAAAACAGTCACCTGTTAAATTTTCAATTCTGCCCCTCAAGAAGTTTTGAATTTCAGTTGTTTTAACATTTGCTACTGTAGCACTCATTGCTACATCCAGCTTCAGCTTCAGTATATGAATTAACAGATGGCGAGTAAACAATGAGATATTCATGTTCTTGAAAAGCATGCCACGTATCTGCCGCGGCAAGTTGCACAATCAAAATGAAAAAAAGCTCTAGAGACTTCATTTCCATCTACATACAAATTATTAGTATAATTCCTATTCATATAAAATTATTATGTTTTTGGCTAAAATTCTAACATGTTTAAAAAGTTCAACGATTTGAAGTTGATATGTCCAATTTGCTTTTCATGCACTGAATGCAAACAGCTTGCGAAACGAATCATAAGCGATACCCAATCCCTTTTAAGCAACAATTGAGTACCATTGGCTAAGCGCCTCTTGGTTACCTCGACTTTGATCAGACTGATAGCGTTTACTAATGACGGGACAACAAATCATAAGGTTGTTTCCCCACTAAACACAGATCAATTCAAAAATAAACTTTACCTCTGGTTAACTAAATGTGGTGTGTTGTTTCAATTTATGATGTCTGTGGCAGTTTCCTGTATTGCTTTGATATTGGCTTGACGTGGAAGAAGCTTACAAGTGTTTTTAAGTCAAACTCACCACAAACAAAACTAACCTTGACGCAAAACTGAACCAATTTTTCGGACCTATCATGTATTATCACGACGTTTTAAAACATCGCATAACATTACTATAAATGGTTATACATGCGCCAACACACATATTTACTTTACCGCAAGTTCGTAAAGTGTTTATTTTGATAAGTGTTTAAGTTATCGTATCAAATTGTTTTCTATGCATGTTGTCCCACAATTGGTTCGCAGTGGGAACTTGATAATAAATTAGGGGCTTCCTATTTCAGTTTTTGTTTGTATAAAGCGGGTGTTGCAAATTACTACAAACTTCAACCGAATAGACATCACCAAGTAGCTGCTTTTTCTTAATCGTTTGTTATCTGTTGGGGATAAAGTTGTCCAGCCAGTGTGATTCGAAATGTTTACTCACTGATTCACATTCACAGGCGTTTTCTCCGGAACAAATCTTCATCGTTCGCATTTAAGTTGCACTAAGCAATGCTAATCGATTTCTTTAACAATAAATATCAAAAGGTAATTTAAAGTGACGATCATAGTCGAAAGGGAGCACAAAAGCAGTATAAGCAGACAAATGTAAGAATATGTACAAATGTAATAATTGGAAAGGCAATCTGAGTAGATACAACCGAGTTGTTACTGTTAATCAGCGTTACTCCCGATCCTGACAATAATAAGTGGTTGCATGTGATTTATTAGAGATAAATTAATTACTTGGCGTTGTCTAGAACAAGATGCAGGCAAACGGCGCGCCAAGTCACCCTACTACTATACTGTGTCAGTGCAGGTTGAGCGCAAAAGTATGCTGCTGTTATGGATAGGCATCTGCCCGCATGCTATACCGTTCTTTGCCATACAAAAATTCGAAAGCCAAAGTCAAATTCGGCGTTGTACCTCTTTTGTCGGCCCGGAGTGCTGTAACCTTAGATTTAAGTTTTTTTTACGGTTAAGATATTAGAAAAACGCGTTTGGTCTTTCAAGGCCCAGTTTCAAAAAACAAACTGTTAACATGCAGGTCATTAGCGTTCAGCAGATATGTTTCTCTAATTTTAATTTCTTTCTTTTATCCACGACAGCGTGCACATTCCCTTCATGAACCAGTTTAGGTTGAACGTCTTCATATAAATAACAACAAAATAATAAACCGTTGTTGATTCACTCAAAGCAGCCTTTATACACATCTGCATTCAAAATCCATCAATTCTAACTTTAATTCCAACGTCGCTGCCTAAAATTGCAAAGCCTATT